>JAFEMH010004271.1:0-182500 GCA_022495995.1 Adenophora triphylla var. japonica
TAAAGGAATGATATTGGTTGGGGGTTGGTGAATGAATTTTGATTTATCAATATATTTTTACATAGTAATTTGATGTTATAAAATGAATATTATAAATTGTGTATAAAGAAGTTCTCATTGGAAGAAGAGGGTCAAAGAAAACCCAACTCCATCAACAATTTCACTCTCGCCTGATCTCAGTAAAATATTTGAAACCGGCTTGGAGAAATTGGACGGTCGATGGAGAACAGTAAGATTTAAGGACGAAGAAGACAGCTTTTCATAGAAGTTCATATGCGTTAGAGACTCAAACAGTACAAAGGGTAAGCGTAAGGTAAAACTCCCTTTTCTTAATCTCACAAAATGCATTTTTTTTGTCAGATTTTGGCTATTATGGTACATAAGTTTTCATGTTTGTTATTTTGGTATTTAAAATTTTAAAGAGCTATATTTTGAAAAAATCCAAAAATTGTGGAGCAATCATTTTATCGTGCTTAGGCATGGTTGATTGCTTTATTTTTAGAAGATGAAGCAATTCTCTTTGTCTCATGCCGGTATATGCTGCCAGAGACACAAAACAAGGTTTTACAAGTTGAGCTTTTACAAAAAGGTTATAAAAATTAGATTATATTTGTACTATTTTTGAAAATGATTATTAATACATCAATAGAATTACTATTCATAAATAAAATTTAAATTTTCATAAAAATAAATAATTTATTATTAAATATTGCTCAAATTTCAAACTCACTGACTCAAGTAGACACTTTACTCGGGACGAGAGGGTCACGGATGGTAGTAGCATATACACATAAATAGCCTCCGTTCCAAAAGAAGTTTTTTACCAAAAACTATCTTAAAAATATGCAATTTACAAAAATATATAATATAAAAACATGGGTAAGTTGTGATTTTGAAAAAAAAAAAAACTAATTTTTTCGCAACACACACACCCACACTTCCTATTTCCTATTATCTACTTTCTCTCTCTATCCAATCCACCTCGTACGACCACCTTGCCCACCTCCGACTTCGTTCTCTCGTTTCTCTTCCCTCCTTCGCGGCTTGTCGGCTAAGCTCGTCGCCGCCACCTCCGCTAAGCTCGAGTTAGAGTAGATTTCAGGAGTGTGAGTGGATTAGACTATGAGTGTAGATCTGAGACGCGGTTGTTCATTTGTGTCGATTTGGTTACAACAACATTGAATTGCCTCTCATTGAATTGCCTCTCGTTTTTCTTTGTTTTCTTTGTTCGATTTCTTGGATAGAACACATTTCATGGTGAGGTGGGGCATAAGCAGTGGTAGTGGTTGGTGGTTGAGGCATTTATCAGTTTTTTAAACACCTGATGAATGACATTTATCAGATTTTTAAAGAGTTTTTATGCTTGATATTTGGTTAAACAAGTGATAAATGTCATTTATCAGTTATTTTTAAGGATTTTTATGCTAAGTGTTTGGTTTAAAACAATGTATTGAATGACACTTATCAATTTTTTAAAGAGTTTTTGTGTTTGATATTTGGTTAAACAACTGATAAATGTCATTAATCAGTTATTTTAAAAGATTTTTTTGCTAAGTGTTTGATTTAAACAACTGATGCATGACATTTATAATTTTTTTTTTGAATTGTTTTAGTGTTTAATATTTGATTAAACAATTGATAAATGTCATTTATAAGTTATTTTTAAGGATTTTTTTGCTAAGTGTTTGATTTAAACAACTGATGAATGACATTTATCAGTTTTTTACAGAGATTTTTTGTTTGATATTTGGTTAAACAACCGATAAATGTTATTTATCCGCCATCTTTAAGGATTTTTATGTGCTAAGTGTTTGGTTTAAACAACTCGATAAAATGAATTTATCATTTTTGTAAAGAGTTTTTGTGCTTGATGTTTGGTTAAACAACTGATAAATGTCATTTATCAGTTATCTTTTATCAGTTATCTTTAAGGATTTTTATGTGCTAAGTGTTTGGTTTTAACAACTGATGAATGAATTTTACAAAGGTTTGTAAAGAGTTTTTGTGCTTGATATTTGGTTAAACAACCGATAAAATGTCATTCATCAGCTATTTTTAAAAATATTTTGTGGTAAATGATTGATTTAAATAACCGATAAATGCATTTATCAGTTTTTTAAAAAGTTTTGTGTTTGGTATTTTGTTAAACAAAAGATATAAAATCAAATTTTTATTTCTATAATTTAAGTTATACCATGAGTGTATTTGTTTGATTCATATTGACGATATGATTAAAACGCAACTTTCAGATTATTTTTTCGATTTTTAAATTTTGAGATATCGTATTTTAATTTTTTTTAGGGAAAAAAAAGAAAGAAAGAGAAAGAAAGGAAAAGAAAATGTGGGAGAGAGAGAGAGAGAAGAAAGCTCCACCAAGTGTCCAGCCAATGGCAATTTGGTTTATTCATATTACCAAGTAATTTTTTTGTAATATTTAACTTGTGTATTAATTTTTTTTACGCCAAAAACTTATAAAAAACGCGTTTTTTGTTAACTTAACAAAAAACGTGTTTTCATTCTCTCTCTAAACTAACGTAAACTATCTAACGGACTCTCTCTCTCTCTCTCTCTCTATACGCAAAGAGACTTCACCATCACAATCGTCTTCTCCGGCAACCCAAGTCCATCTCAACCCCCTTCTTCTCCGACCCAATCCACCTTCAATCCCCCTCACCGCCGACCCACTCTCTCTCAATCAATCCTAAACCAAACGACAACCCAATTGCCCCTTCAATCCTCCTTCACCGATCCAATCTCCCTCTCGCTCTCTACCCAAACGGTGGACCAATCCTCCTTCTCTAATAGATTCGCCGAGACTCCACGTCCCTCCCAATCCGTCAACGCCGATCTAATCCCAACCTCAATTTCTCCGCCGTTCTCTGTCATCGCTAAACTCAGTCACCGGCCAAATTACTTCTCCCCTGTTCCAGCGCCAATACAACGCACAAACATTTGAAACCTAGAGGAGGTCGGAGGGACAGGGCTGGCCTGGGAAGAGAAGCGCCTTGCGGAAGAAGAGATTTGATCTCGTGCGCTCATGGAAGAAGACAATTTTGGTTTTGTGATTTTGAATGTCGTGGCAAGTTATTTTGTATGCCAGGTTACGTGATTTTGAATGCCGCCTAAGGTTTTTTGTATGCCGCTCACTTAAAATTGAGTGCCGCTAACATATAATCAAGTGCCGCTTGGTGTATAATAGAGTGCCGTTAGTGTATAATAAAGTGCCAAGTGCCAAAGAAGTGTGTAACTCGAGTGTCAATGTATTTTTGAATGCCAGCTCTTGTAATTTTGAATGCCATCCATGTTTTTTGAATGTCAGCTCATGTTTTTTTGAATATCACAAAATAATTATCGTTGCTTTTTAGTGCCGTATATGCATTTTTGAGTGCCGTAAATGTGTTTTCAAATGCCACCAATGTATTTTTGAAAGCCGTTGCTTGTATTTTTGAGAGCCAAAGAAAATATTAGTGTAACAAAGTGCCAGTGTTAGTGTAACAGAGTGCCAAGTGGAAGAGTGCCAGCTCATGTATAAAAAGTGCCCGTGGTAAAAGTGCCAGCTTCATGTTTATAAATGCCGCATGAAATCACCGGTCATTTGTAATATTAACACCGGCATTTATCATGGTTGCCGCAATTACAAAAATGCCACCGTTTATTTTGAACATGATTGTCGGTAATTACAAAATTGCCACCATTTATTTTGAATGTTTTTGGAAAATACGTTTTTCCTTATCTTAAGAAAAACTAGTTTTTATAAGACCAACTCTTTTTTTATAATATTCATATTTCAAAATAATTTTTGATAAATGTCTTTTTCCTAAAACAATACTATTTGTTTTAAGTCTTGGATTTCTTCCCCAAACCGTGTAGGTGCTAGTTATAATATGTTAGCATTATTCCCTCCGTCCCTAAACAAAGTGTTTATATTTTAAATTTTTAAGCCTTTTAATAAAATCAGAAAATTTTCATAAGTTATAAAAAATCCTGTTTTTTAAATATATCGACTTGGTGTTTTAAAGCCTAAACTCACTGTTTTAAGACTTAAACACGTTATTTTATTTTCTAGCTTAAACTCATTGTTTTAACGCCTAAACTCACTATTTAATTTTCTAGATATTTTAAGGCCTAAACTCAATGTTTTACTCGATATTTTTAAAAATGAAAGTGAGTTTTTTATAACTTATCGAGAAACAACATTTTCCCTAAAACTTACTCAATCTTTCACAAATTATGTCATTACAAGTGAAAACTAAAATATGGTACTTTATGGGGTGAGATTTTATATGAAAACTGGAAATGGCAATATTCATACTCCCTCGGCTCTGCTCCAAAATAGATATCGTTTTGAGGTTTGCACAATTCTTGAATAATGCAATTAATACAACAGTTTTACTAACTAAAATATTAAATATACCCTTTTAAATGTTTCTCGTACATTATCTCCCACAATGAATATAATTAATGGAATGTTACAAGTTTCATTATTGAGGTAAATTGAATATTTAACACATCTAGTTTGAAACAAAATTTAGGACCCAAAACGATATCTATTTTGAACCGAAAAGAGTAATTTTCAAGTGCATTACAAACAAGATGTTGGACTTTAGTATGACTTCTCAAGAACTTAACATAAAACCGACGAAGAATTTAACGGAGATTGGGAAAACTAGAAAACAAGCTCGAGTCTTGTATTATATACAATCTCCGTGAAGAGTTATTTGTCCCGCACATGTGCTTACGGTTGAATAACAAAACTCTCGTAAGATAAAAACGACTTTACTATTAGTTATAAGGAGCACTCCAATATAACTAATCTAACGAACAAACACAATGTTTTGAACTTTGGACTTGAAAGGATTTGATGCAACAAGATGATATGATTTGGCTATGTTAATCTATCTCACTAGAGGGTAAAGAGGCTCAAATGATCGTATGAATAATTGAAATTCATTGAAATTCGGAGGGAAACTTATTTAAAGAAAGTTAAAGGGTTCATGGCTTTTCACTCCAAGAGGTGCCAAACTGTTCGATCTCCGCGTACGAGCGCGGCCGCTCGGCCTTGAGCGCGACCGCGCCGGCATGCCGAGACCAAGCCAAGATTTACTTAAAATCGGCGCGGCCGCTCTAGCCGAAGCGCGACCGCGCTGAAGCCCATAACCGAAAGGTCACGAAAACCTGGGAACAATGTGACCCAAAACCAATTTGGATCACCCAAGTCAACCCAAGTTAACTTTAACCCTTTATTTAACTTTCGTTAAGTTACAAAAAACACTTGTCATTAATTCTCATTCACCCAAATGGTTTTGAGATAATAAATGAGTTTTATAATCTACCACAAAAGTAGAATACATTTTTAGTAACCAGCTTTGTTAACGAATAGCGAACTTTCGTTAGGAAGTTAGGTCAACGTTAAGTCAAACTTAACTTTCATTACCCATTTCCAACAATCCCCACATGAATGACAATTAATGCATGAATGCAATTTCGTCCAAAGTTCCTACGAACTATTATTACATCTGGATAGATAGCTTGTGGCCTTGAATCTTCCCTAGTGAAATATTATCGGATATACTAGCCATTTGATAGCGAGTCGCTTTGAACTAGTGATTTGTCGAATGTATACCAAGACAATAATACTCACATAATAACAGCTTCTAACAATTGTTGTTTCTCACGTTTTGTCCATTTCGACCTGGACCGTATCTCATTCATAAGCGTTCATTTAGAGGCGGCCTAATTACCTCCCGCTTATATAGGTGATTCTCACTATAAGGAGTATCATGCACTACTCCACCCGTAGGTATAGAAATCATTAAAAGTTTTCTCAACTTATCCTTATCACTGCTGCATGTGCGTGTACTTGGATGTGCTGGGAATGAGTATTCAACAATCTCCAGGTTGATAAACCGAGTTGTTGTTTCCAAGTAACTCTACTAGAACTTATAACTTGGTGGTCTCATTGAACCAAGGGCCTGGGATCTCCATTTCTTAAGGTTGAGTGTCCGCTATAAGTTCTTTTGTTGTGGTTTTAAACCCATTCCCTTAACAGCTTATACGCTTGATCTCGATTTATACCTTTGGTAAACGGATCCGCTTAAGTTATCACATGACTTTACATAATCAATAGTGATAACGCCATTCTTGATCAACCTGTTTCCATGGTATCAGGTTTCCTACGACTTAATATGTCTAGACTTACCATTATACATACTATTTCGTGCTCTTCCAATTGGCCGATTGACTATCGCAATGTATTAGTACAAAGAAAGTAATGTGTTTGCTCCAACAAGTGAATATCCTCCAGAAGTTCTTAAGCCATTCTGCTTCTTCCCCAGCTTTATCTAAAGCAATAAACTCAGACTCCATCGTGCATCTGGCTATACATGTTTGTTTGGAGGATTTTCATGACACTGCTCCTCCACCTATTGTGAATACATATCCACTCGTGGACTTAGAGTCTTTCGTGTCCGATATCCAATTGGCATCACAGTATCCTTCTAATACTGCTGGATATTTCTTGTAAAGTATCCCATGGTTTAATGTATACTTTAAATATCTTAGTACTCTCATTAGTGCTTTCCAATGATCAAGATTAGATTGCTTGGTGAACCTACTTAGTTTGCTCACGTAGCAGTATGCAATGTCCTGGACGTGTACAATTCGTTAAGTACATCGACTACCAATTATTCTTGCATATTCCAGTTGAGAAACTGGTTCCCCTTTGTTCTTGGCTAAATGTAGAGCCAAGTCTACCGGTGTCTTAGCCGGAGGGTCATCAAAGACATTGAATCTCCGAAGAACATTCTCTAGGTAATGGGATTGTGAAAGAACTAATCCTTCAGATGTTCTAGAGATCTTTTTCCCTAGTATTACATCAGCTAATCCCATGTCTTTCATGTCAAAGTTCTTCTTTAACATGCCTTTGGTATTCATGATCAAATCATGATTACTTCCCATTATGAGCATATCATCTACGTAAAGACAAACTATTACAAATGATTCAGATGTTCCTTTGATGTAGACACATTTGTCATATTCATTAATCTTGAATCCATTTGATAACATAGTTCGGTCAAACTTTTCATGCCATTGCTTGGGTGCTTGTTTTAGTCCGTACAATGACTTTACAAGTTTACACACCTTTTGCTCTTTACCTGGAACAACAAACCCTTCGGGTTGTTCCATGTAAATTTCTTCATCTAACTCTCCATTTAGGAAAGCAGTCTTCACATCCATTTGGTGAATCTCAAGATTATGCACTGCTGCAATAGCTATGAGAACCCGAATAGATGTGATCCTTGTGACAGGGGAGTATGTATCGAAGAAATCATATCCCTCTTTCGTCGAAAGCCTTTCGCAACTAGCCTAGCTTTGTACTTATCGACGATTCATCCGCCTTATACTTCCTTTTAAGGATCCATTTGCAACCTAATGGTTTGCAACCTGGAGGAAGATCAACTAATTCCCAAGTATTGTTGAGCATTATGGATTCTATTTCACTGTTAATGGCCGCTTTCCAGAATGAACTATCCGGACCGGATAAAGCCTCTTTAACAGTTGCTGGTTCGTTTTCTAACATATAAGATAGAAAATCAGGACCAAAAGATTTTTCCACTCTTGCCCTTTTGCTACGTCTCGGTTCTTCATCTTCTATTTGAGAAGGACCGGTTGTAGATTCGTGTGTTCTCTTATTAGAACCGATATCTTTCCTGTCCTTAGCCGAAAAGATGTTTTCAAAGAATACCGCATTCCTTGATTCTATAGTAGTTCCGACATGAATATCGTGAATGTCCGATTTGTGCACTATAAAACGATAGGCACTACTATTATTTGCATATCCAATAAAAACACAAATAATGGTCTGACCAATCTTGACTTGTTTAGGCTTAGGTACTTCAACCTTGGCCAAACACTCCCCACACACTTTAAGGTATTTAAAACATGGCATACGATTATGCCATAATTCATAGGGTGTTTTATCAATACCTTTCTTGGGTATTTTATTAAGAACATAATTAGAAGTGAGTATTGCTTCCCCCACAAGTCAGTTCCAAGCCCGAACTTATCAAAAGCGCTGTTCATCATCTCTTTGAGAGTACGGTTTTTGCGTTCAAAGCAACTCCATTAGATTGAGGGGTATATGGAGCCGTTGTTTGATGAATTATGCCGAATTCCCAACATAATCCTTCAAACGGTGCTTCATATTCTCCACCTCTATCGCTTCTAATTTTCTTAATCTTCAAGTTAAGTTGATTCTCAACTTCTTTCTTATAAGTCTCAAAAGCCCCCACTACAAGAAACAGGCTTATTTACGGCGGTTAAAATCCGCCTTAAATACCACGCGCCCCGCCGTATATAGTATTTACGGCGGACTAGCCGCCGTAAATAGACCCCCGTATAAATCATCGCCGTAAATACTATATACAATGATCACCGCCGTAAATACTATATACGGCGATATACCACCGTCGTATATAAATGAAATACATACGTATATTATGGCGTATTTTAGTGATCTTTATACGGCGGTATGTGTAACCGCCGTAAATAAGAGACGAGTCGTCCTCTCCGTAACGAGTCGTCCCAATTGCACCCCCACCAGGTTCCCTCGTCCCCCCTTTGTAGACGAGTCGTCCAAGCCATTTTATACGGCGGATTTAGTCACCGCCAGAATAACTTAATAGGGACGACTGGCCCACCATGGCACGAGTCGTACCATTTACACCCCTACCGGTTCCCTCGTCCCCCTTTGGGCACGAGTCGTCCCTGCTTTATACGGCGGATTTAGTCACCGCCGTAAATAAGCCTATTTTTTTTCCCACTTTGTATAATTCATTTTCCCCAAAATACATTCACAAAAACCAAATTCAACTCCGTACACACACAAATACAACCTCGTATATAACAAAAATACACAAATGCAATCAATATTTACAATCTACATATTAACACAATGTATCCGAGACATAATAACCATTATACAAAAAAAGTTATTAGTTGTTGAATGTATCCAAAATACACAATGTTTAAAATCCACAACACCTATTCATTACCGTCATTTCCATCGCCGTTCAAAAACAACGTTTCAATTCATCAATTTGTTGTTGTAATCTGTCGGCGTTCCTCCCGGTTGTTGTTGTAACCTGTCGGCGTTCCTCTCCTCATTTTGTCGGCGTTCCTCCCGAAGTTGCCTTTCAAAATCTGCTCGACCCCCGCCACCGCCTCCAATACAAACTGCTCGAGAAGTTGGGGATTTACCAAACACCTTAGTTTTGTTAAGATCGCCTCCCATACATCGCACTCTCCCGTGGTCATCAGGGCCCATCATACCAACAAAAATATTTTCATGCCGTGGGAGAGTTTTGTTGCTCCTCCGGCAGCCTCCTCACCGCATCATTAAGCGTTTGTTTGTAACAAAAACAACATGTTCAATATAAATGTTTTAACTTTAATTAATATTATGAAAATGAAGTTAGAAATGAAAAAAAGTATTCTATAGAATAACAAAACCGAAACTAAAAGGTTGAAACTTTAACTTACAATCATTTGAGTGGTTTCTTGATCTGCGGGTGTTTTGCCCGTGCGCGTATGTATGAAAATGCTTACGCGATCAGTTGGTAAACCCTTGTCGTCTCTCTACAATTTATAATAGAATCATTTGACCAAAAAAATATATTTATATACGATACAAAAAGAAACATTAATTGAATTGACAACTGAGAACTAAATTGAACGATGACAAACCTCTTTGATGACTTTGGGATGGGACGTTTTTCCGGTCCTATTCAGGCACAATTGCTTTTCTCGATTCAATTTATTTGTTTATGATATTTTCTGGAAAAAAAAAGATAATATTAGTATTATCTTGACTACTTATATAAGACATTCACGATAATAGATTGAGATTAATTTGAAATATACCCGAGCCTTGTTCGTACCCCACATCGCAACAAGTGCAGCCCATTGATCCGCAACACACCCACGGGGTGGGTGAGCCAATGCGTCTTGGTCGGATTCATACATCTTATAAAACTGTTTCAACTGAGTAATATTCATAACTGAGTCAATATTCATAACAAAGTCATAACTGAGTAATATTCATAACTGAGTAATACTTATTATATGCTTGTCTCACCTGGTATTTCCAAATACGCCACGCTTACCGAGAGAAAGAACCATAACCGGTAATACTCCTGAGGAGCATTTGTATTTTCCTATATACACAATTCAACAAAGAAAAAAAAACAATTGTTAGAGAATCATAAGACTTTTGACTACGTACTAGAGATTTATGTAAGAAATATGGATTACAACTTACCGTAACGTCATTCCATACGTTATTTATGCACTCATGGTCCATCTCGAGACCACTCTCTAGTTAATGGGAAATGTTCCCCATTTTTAGCAAAAATTCCTATCTCGAGTAGCTAATTTTGCCATTTCCCCACCAACCGGTTGACCATAATTATTCCATATTATGTTCAATCTCTCTTTACCCCATTTGGGGGTTGGTTTTGCCACTCCCTCTTCCTTTAGGGTTCGAGCCCCGACCGGTAATAAATTTTTCTTGGCGGCATATCCGTCATATGACAATTCAATTATAGCACAAAAATTGGATAAACCAAGTAAAGGACTCCAAAAAAAACAGTTTTATAATATATGTATAAGACCTATAAATTTATTATAGGTCTTATGTATCATGTATAAGACCTATAAAAATGCCTAGATAATAATAAAACAACAAGTATTTTGGAACAAGTTTTAACCCCTAAAACAACAAATATTTTGGGACATAAAGAGTAAATAACATACACAAACACCAATAGAACTCATGCATTGAAGCCAACAGTTTGGCTTGTCTAAGGATAGAAGTTGATGATAAATTATGAAGAGATAGTGCCTACCTTGATTAGGAGCGAAGAGCCGGAATCCTTGGTCAGCAAAGACTTATATTCTCTTCAGTTGTCAGCTGGATGGACTCGAGGTGCATCGCTGTTTGGTCCTTTCCAAATCTCCGTTAGATACCGCAATGCTTTTTGAGTTTCTAGAGACGTGCTAAAAATACGGAAAAGGTTAGACGACCCAAACATGAAGCTGTGCTACATCACATCTGCGAGGGGAAATAATAGATGTGCTCCACACTCAAGAGGCCCATGCTTCCTCTTAAACATACTCCATTGTTGTGTTGTCACATTTTCGCAGAGCAGTTGTAAACACTCTTACAAAGAATAATTACACCCACCTTTTTCACAATACTCCCAATAAAATAGAAGGAAGGTAGACATGAAGCCTCGATATAGCAAATGAGGTTTGAACAGCTTAAAAATGGGGTTGCTTCAATTACAAGTAACTAAAAGTAAATTAAGGGTGTGTTTGCTAATTCAATTTCAAGCTTTTGATTTGAAGTGGGAAGAGAAAATTTGAATCCTGCAGAATTTGTCTTGTTCTTCCAATTCCAAGGCTTGGAATTGGAGTTGCCAAACACATACCATACTACTCCCTCTGTCCCTAAACAAATGTTGAAAAAAAAATTCAAATTTGCTCTTGATCAAGAACAAATTAAAAACAAAAAAAAGACATTCATTTAGGGACGGAGGGAGTACAAAGTAACCGAAGGGGGAAGGAAAATTGTAAAGAACAACTCCATTTATAAGAATGTCCGAGTCGTAATCGTATATTCCTAGAGGAACCAAGTAAATTTCTTATGAGCAGATATAGAACCATATTTTAAAACAAAAGGAAGAGTAACTTAATATGTCATGACACATGTTTTTGAGAAGTTGACAAACGTTGACGTTTGTCATTCTCAGAGCAAAAGATTGTATCACATAAGTCTTGCATAAACATATAACAATATCTCTCACCAACGTACACAATTAACTAGTCCAAGGTAGAGCTTTTACCTATACTGGTTAAAGTGGCCAATATCATTCACGTAGGTAAATTTCATTGCCCACCCCTGAGCTTAGTCCTAATCCAAGTGCCCACCCTTCTATTGTTATGATTGAAGGTAAAAATGTGAAGGAAAAGGGTGGGCACTGAAATTTCACCAAAACTCAAGGATGGGCTCAAATTAATCCTTCATACATCGACAAAGGGAGATATGCCATGGAAGTAAACATGCAGTGGGAGCAATCCTAGAGAAAGGCCACTAAATCAAAAACAAAGTCCATGACCAAGAAACTATTATCTTCAATAAACAAATTTCTCCACAATTAGGACAATTACAAAAATTGCATTGAAGAACTTTCATTAACCTTGTACAATTTCAACGTAGCAACTAGCAAAATAAACTTTTAAAAAAATGAAAATAACTGGAATAAGATCCAAAAGAACTTCAAAGTCCTCATGAGGAAATGAATTAACAAAATCACTCCGATGCTTATACGATTCAACAAGTTTAATTATATACAAAAATTGCATTGAAGAACTTTCATTAACCTAGTTTTATTTTTTTAATTAATAGGCCTCCCTTGTCACCACTTCATTTTCAGGCAAGATTCAACAAGGATGTGTGAATGATCTAAATCATTTATAGATCATTCATAAAAATACAAATGAATATGATAAAGAGATAAAAACATCTATAATGCAATCACCACCAAGAATATAGAACTTGAATTCACGAGCACATGTACAGAACCAAATCTACATTTCTTTTGCTCTATAAATAATACTTTTGGAACAAAAATGTTAAATGTGATCAATAACAACAAATACCATAAACCATGACATTACACTAACATTTCCAACGAATCAACCAAAAACAAAAAATTGGTGGGGAAGCTGGGCGGGGGAACAACAAACATGACATTACTTGGGGGCTCTCCGGGTGGACACATTTGTTATATGTCACATTTAACAAAAAACAAATACTAAATAGGTGGGGAAGCGGGGCAGGGGGAACAACAACAACAACCACAAGGAACAACAACAACAACAACAACAACAACACTATAGGGCAAGCCTTGCTTGATACAGAAAAAGTATAAAATAGTACGGGGGAGTGGGGCTCAGCGGTACCAAATCGGTGGGGAAGCGAGGCGGGGACATCCCAAAGTAAAAATTGGATATTCATTTAATATATTCAAATTTCTACTGTGCATCAAAGGAGTACCTGGAGAAGCGATGACTGAGGTAGAAAGTAAGAGCCGCCGCAACAAGATCCTCGTAGGAAATAAGAGTTTGATCAAAAGAAGCGTAACAAATACATATTACAATTAACAATATTAATATTCAATTCAACCATACAAAATAACAAGTTTGATTGAAATATGAAACATAAGTAATAACATTGTCTTAGTAATAGTAAGCAAATAAGATCTAAACAAATACATATTACAATTAACAATATTAATATTCAACCATACAAAATAACAAGTTTGATTGAAACATGAAACATTAATAATAACATCACAATAATAACATCACCGATGAGAGCCGAGGTTTGTCCCCGATAGTAGGTCGACGGGAAGAACGCCCGTGCACGAGCAGGGCTCTCGAATGCATCGTAGTCAAATAATCCTCCGAAACCGGCTCGTAACTCCGGGCTCGTCTCGCATCGCCCAAGCCTCCAGCCGCGTATATCGGGCTCCCAAAATGGCAGCTTTCATCTTCCAACCCCTCAAAACGATCCCGCACCTCCCCCATCTAGCATCCTCTAAAGTCCGTCGACTCTGTTCCCGAGCGATAACCTCCCCCATCTAGCATCCTCCAAAGCATGTCGCCTCGCTCCCGAGCGATCCTCGATCGCTCCCGCTTCCTCCAAAATGCCCTCATGGTATCCCATCGATCAAAAGAACCCCCGCCGGTTCTCGGTCTCGCTCTCTTCCCCCGACCACCCCGTCTCCCCCGATCCTCCTCTTCCTGCTCCTCATCATCCTCCTCATCAACGGGATCCATTTGATCATCAACACCGGGCATACGCCAATGCTCGGCCTCGTTCACCACTCGAAACGTGGCCCCTACCCCGCAACGGACCGTCCTCCGGGAGTACCATATTCAAACAATAAAGACATGTTATCCGTCGCCCTCCTGGTCCCTCACAAACTTGTCATACCGCACTAGCCGGGCTCGTAATAAAACTCGTGCCCCCATCAATCTCATCGCCTCGGGTTTTGGTTCACCCACACAAGCTTGAGCAATCAATGTGATCATCCCCCAATTGATATGTTTCCATTTTTGGTAAGGGCAAATGCCTCACATCTCCGAACAAAAATATCAACCCAATCAGAATCACCCGAAAACTCCTCAACCCTCGTTTCGCAAAAGGTTTACCATAGCCACATTCAATTGAGCGGGCTCTCCGTTTGCCAACCAAGACATAGATAGACCTCGTAAAATAATTTCCAAGCCGGGTGAGAAAGAGAGGAAGCCCTAAGGTATTTTTTTTTTGCAGGCAATCCCGCGAGCTCCGAAAAGAAAAACAAGTCCCCCATCGGCCTCGACCCGGTTTCCTCTCGGGCTGATCAACCCCAAAGATTTCCCTCAACCGATCATAAGTCACTCGATAGGCTTCATCATTCATATGAAACCGAATAGAATTTTCTTGTGACCCCTTGCCTACCTCCAAAGTTGAAAGGAACTCAAGTGAATATCTCAAATACGTAGTGGAGTCTTCCCCAGAAATTACCTAACCCGGCTTGCGCCATCAATTCTCGTTACTAACGTCTCTAAACCCAAATCCCTCAACACCGGCAAATGAAGGAAAGTGGTGACTTGAAATTTCCTACCCTCCAAATTCCGCCATTTTTTCTTTTGAGCGGCGGTCAATTGGGTCAATCCCATAAACGGCGTCAATGATGCATTAGGGAAAGTGGGATCATTTGGGACTACGGGGGGCGGGTTTTGTCTACCCCTCTTGTTGCTACTCCTCTACCGTCTCTCTCTCCTTAGGAGGCATATTTTCAACACAAAAACCACCTATATATAAGACGGAGAGACACAAATTTTAGTAATAACATTGTCTTAGTAAATAGTAAGCACATAAGACCTAAACAAATACATATTATATAGAAGTAACAATATTAATATTCAACCATACAAAAATAACAAGTTTGATTGAAACATGAAACTTAAGTAATAACATTGTCTTAGTAAATAGTAAGCAAATAAGATCTAAACAAATACTACTCAAACTAATCATCATCATTATCGGCCATATCAACATCATCATTATCGGTCATATCAACATCTAGGTCATTGATATTAGTAGTTTCAATCTCGACCCCATCAACTCCCTCTCGCACCCACGATGCTTCTTCGTTAGCAACATTTTCATCCAGATTTTGTGAGCAAAATGGTACCAATTGTGGAATCGAATCTGAAACTTGTTTATCATCATTTGAATATATGTCAAAACTATCTCTTGGTGTAATCCTCATCACAACTTTCCAATCACTTTCTATAGGATCTTTAACATACCAAACTTGCTCAGCCTGAGATGCTAATATGAATGGTTCATCACCAACTCGATTATCCTTATACAACTTGTGATTGAAGTTTACAAGAGTAAATTTTTGCTCATCTTCCATCTTGCCTGTCCGGTTATCAACCCAATCACATTTAAACAATACAAATCTTATTGAGTTGCTATAAAGAATTTCAAGGATCTCAATCAACTCCCCGTAGAAGTTAACATCCCTTACAATGGGATTATTATCCTTTCGGCTTGCAAAACTTGTCACACTTGCATTCAAAGATGACTCCACTATTTTGAGTTTTCCTCCGTCTATCGACATCCTTCACTCGAAATCGAAAACCATTTATTATGTAAGACTTATACCGCCTCGCATCCATATGAGGACCCAATGCAAGACTCGTAATTCTTTCGGGCACTACATCTTTCGTCGTGCATACCTTTTATAAAAAACAAAATTTAATAAGAAAATATTTAAAACGATAAATTGAAACTATTATATGAAGGTGGTTTCATACTTACATAATCCTTAAACCAGCCTAACAAACTTATCATTATGTTCTTTCTCTATAAGATGTCGTTGATTACGAGGTAGTGTCTCCCTCAAATGTACACGATGCATTCGAGCATTGAAAATATGAATTAAGTATTAATTTGAAATATAAAAGATATAAGGAATGTAAGCCTCATGTAAGGAATCACTTACTCTAGGTATTGTTCAACATCTTCAGTATTGAAAAGCACATATCTATGCGCTTGTACTCGTGTGATGTAATCAAGGGTAATTACCTCTTCTTTTCCTACAAAGCGGCCTAACTCATCACCTTCATCATCATTTCTTCTAGGACGATTGGACTTTATCTCAATGTCATCCAAATATTGCGTACAAAAAGTCATGCATTCTTCACCACAATTGCCTTAGCTATGGAGGCCTCTGGATGGGCTCGATTTCGAACATATAATTTTAATGTAAGTAGAAACCTACAAAAACATTTACTTATGCTAAAGCAGATGTAAAAAGGAATTTAACTTTTTTCAAAGTAAATTTAATATGGATGTACCTCTCTACCGGATACATCCAACGAAATTGTATTGGGCCTGCTAGCAAGGCCTCCTCGGCTAAATGCACCGGCAAGTGCTCCATAACATCAAAGAAAGCTGGTGGGAATATTTTCTCGAGAGCGCATAGTGTGACAGCCATCCGATCTTGTATCTTTTCAAGATCAGCAAGTGTATTCACCTTTGAGGATAATTGCCTAAAGAAATTTGCCAACTCAATGATGGCTTTTACAACAGAAGTAGGCAACGCTTTTCGAACAGCTAAAGAGAGTAGTTGTTGGAGCAAAATATGACTATCATGGCTCTTAAGACCCCAAATATCTCTTTCCTCTAGATGTACACAACGAGATATGTTTGACGAGTAGCCATCAGGGACTTTGACTCCCTTTAGAACTTTCAAGAATGTGTCTTTATGCTTCTTACTCATTGTAAACTGAGCCGGAGGCATAATATCTTTGCCAGATGGAAGCTTTTGTAGATGCAATGGTTTCCGAATGTTCATCTCTTTTAGGTCTTTTCTTGCTTTATCATTATCTTTTGATTTCCCCGCAGTACCTAACAGAGTATGTAGCACATTATCACACACATTTTTTTCAATGTGCATAACATCAAAATTATGACGAACATGATTATTTGCCCAATATGGCAACTCAAAGAAGATACTCCTCTTTTTCCAATTGTGACACAACTTAGGAACCTTTCTTTTCTCCAACTTGGCTTGTTGCTTCTCACCCTCTTCTCTTTTCCTCTTTTTAATAACATCTTCTATTTTATACTCTGTTTCCATATTTTCAACTTGTTTAAGCAATTTTGTTCCAAACAATAACTTGGGCTTATCTCTCACTTCATGAGTACCATCAAAAGAGCCTTTATCCTTACGAAAAGCATGACTCCTAGGCAAGAAGCGTCGATGACCAATATAACAATACTTGCCACCATGATCCAACCATCGTGCTTCGAGGTCTCACATTGCAACAAGGGCAAGCATATTCACCTTTAGTGCTCCATCCGAGACAACATTGCATATGCAGGAAAGTCATTTATTGTCCATAATAGTGAAGCTCGTAAAGTAAACAACTCGTTCCTTGATGCATCATAAGTTGATATACCATCTTCCCACAATTCCTTCAACTCATCAATTAACGGTTGGAGATACACATCTATCTTGTTACCCGGCCCTTTTGGGCCTTGAGTAAGCACCGACAAGAAGAAATATGGTCAAGTTTCATGCATAACCAAGGTGGAAGATTGTATGGCATAAGCACAACGGCCAAGTACCTGTGAGATATAGTCATTGTTCTCGAAAGGATTAAATCCGTCGATGCTAATCCCAATCTAACATTTCGAATTTCACTTAAAAATAATGGATAACGTTCATCGAATTCCTTCCACGCACGAGAGTCTCAGGATGCCTCAAAGACACCATCGTCTATTCTTTTCTCGACATGCCATCTCATGAGTGTCGCGGTCTTAGATGACCAATACAACCTTTGCAACCTTGGCTTTAAGGGAAAATACCATACTTTCTTCATCGCTACCTGCTTGGGAAGTTTATTCTTGCCACTTGTTTCCGCATCTTCACCGCTACCCCCTTCTTCTTGTTGCTTATATCTAGAGGCTCCACAAATTTCACATTTAGTAAGTTTTTCAGTTTCATTTCGAAACAACATGCAATGATTAATGCACGCGTCCCACATTTTATAACTAAAACCCAAATCCGTTAGTCATCTTGTACGCCTCACGATAGGAACTTGGCACTTTCGCCGACCGAGGCAATGCCCTAATGAAATTTTTTAATAAAGAAGTAAATCCCTTATCGGTCACTCGATAATTAGCCTTCCAGTGCATAAGTTCTACAATAAATGAGAGTACTGTAAACTTATCACACCCTTCCCACAAGGCTTGATCAACATCTCTCAAAAGTCTAAGAAACTTTGCGGTTGCTGCATCTGATTGTACGATTTCTTCAATTCCTGGCTGGTTACTATCCGGCATACCCATCCCTTCATGTACCATTCGCCTCATACAATCTTGCACGCCCAATTCAATTTCAATGCCATCTTCAGTTGTCCTATCATTATTATCATTCTTACGCGCCGAAATGTACTCTTCCCCGTGTCTAATCCAATTCTTGTAATCTTTTTGAAATCCCACTTCAATACAATGTGATCTCACGGTTGCACGGTCTTTTTGGTAACGATTTGCGCATTTTTACAAGGACAATATATTTCTTTAACACCAACAGACTTTTTTGAGAATGCAAAATCGAGAAAGTTGTCAACCCCAGACAAATACTCATTTGAAATTCGATTATCCAAATCAATCCAACTTTTGTCCATATATGACTTGACTTGATATTTTTAACGTTAAAATACAACCTATATATAAGACCGAGAGACACAAATTTTAGAATAAAAATAAACTCATAAACAAACATAGTCTAAATATGTACAACTTTTGGCTCGATATAGATAATATACATTGTTGGAGCCTAGCCTATTAGTCGAACTTGGGCCCATGATATAGTATAACCCTATGACAACATTCATTCGTTCTCTCTCACAAGCCCCCTCTAATTGAGAAGCTAATTTAAGGAACTAGGTTGATGTGCAAAAGAATATGCACATGCAACAAAAGATTTGGAACTATTTTTAGGAACTAGGTTGAAGTACGCAACATTATTTTTTGTGTAGGGTCTACGAAGGGTACTATCTTAGGAGAGCGATGGTAATATAAGCGAATTTGGATGAAGCTTATCCTGTTTCTTGTTGCTACTCATTACTTAGACTAGTTTGAGTGGGTGGTTTTGGAACTTCATTGATTTTTTAATCATTCAATTTAGGAAATAGAACTAACATTATTTTGGAACAAACAACAATGGAAATTTGGATTAAACACTGCCGGGCATAGAGAGTACTTTGGAACTATGATACTATCTATCACTGCTCCAGCCGAGGAGTCCTATCCAACGAGCAGTGCTCGTCCCCTCCACGCCTCCCGTTTCCACTTTATGCGGTTGATATCAATTTGCTATCTGTGGGTCCTATTAAATTTATCTCATCGGTCGAGCACAATAATTGGCCCAAGTACAATAGTGTAGCCAAATGCTTTTAAGCCTTTTTTTTCAATAGATGCAAGAAAAACAATTATTTTCATAAATTAATGAAGAAAGTACTAAATTTACCCTTAAAATTTAAATGATTATAATCCAAAGCAGCGATAATTATTTTGAATCAAAATGTTTGTCCTAAAACAACAGCCATTTTGGACAGGAGAGAAAGTTATAAAGGCACATTATATGTTGAAGGAACACAATTATATCTCACTAGATAACCACAAAATCATAAATTTAAGTTTTAGCACAAACTAAATCACGATTTAAACAAAATAAATCCAAGCGAGTATGAGCCATGAACATAGAACAAAAACCAAAAATTAAAACTAAATACGCTATATCTACCTGCTGATTTGGTCGAAGGCGTCGGATTTTCTTGCCCTAGCTATGGAGGAGAGAAGCTATGGAGGAGAGAAAGAGAGACTGAGATACAGATCGAAGAAATAAACAAAAACCAAAAATTAAAAGTAATTAAATACGCTATACCTACCTGATTTTGGTCACCGACGTCGGATTTCCAAGCCCTAGCTATGGAGGAGAGAAGCTCTGTAGGAGAGAGAGGGAGATGGAGATTACCGCGAAACTGAATAGGGAAATTTGGTTTTCCCGGTATTTAATAACATTTACGGCGGATATTGTACACCGCCGTAAATAAAGGTATTATTTACGGCGGACGCGTATCAACCGCCGATAATAAGTACCTATATACGGCTGCTACTGATATACCGCCGTATATAACCTCGATCTCGTATACGTACACGTTAAATATACGTACATTACTTATTTACGGCGGACGCGTCCGCCGTATATATTAGTTATTTACGGCGGCTGTACATACCGCCGTATATATAATATATATACGGCGGACGCGTGTTCACCGCCGTATATGAGCGCCGTAAAAAGACTGCTTTCTTGTAGTGCCTTAAGGCTTCATCCTTACTTCTTAAGAGATAAACATAGCAGTACTTAGTGCAATCATCTATAAATGTAATGAAGTACTTTTTACCTCCTCGAGTTTGCACTAGTTTTAAATCACATATGTCGGTGTGAATTAACTCGAGAGGAGTTGTGTTTCTTTGTATGGCATTAAATGGCGACTTCGTCATTTTTGCCTCAACACAAACTTCGCACCTATTAGTCGAGTCGGATTTAGTCATTTGGATTAAATCTTGTCTTGCTAATTTCTTAATGGTGTCGAGGTTTACATGTCCTAATCTATCATGCCATAAATTAGAACTTTCCGACAAGTAAACATAAGAAACACAATTTTTATTCATCGCACTTTGGCGGATCACAGTCATTACATTCATTTTAAAAAGGCCCTCCTCGAGGTAACCCTTTCCAAGAAACAAACCATTCTTGGTTAGTACAAATTTGTCGGATTCAAATACTAGTCTAAAACTGGCCTTACTAAGCAAAGCACCAGGCACCAAATTTTTACGGATGTCTGGAACATGCAGCACATCCAACAAGGTTACTTCTTTTCCGGAAGTCATCTTCAATATCACGTTTCCAATGCCTTGAACATCGGAGGTCGCAGAATTTCCCATGTAGAGCTTTCTTCCGGAGATGGGAGTATAGGAGGAGAAACTTTCCTTATTACCACAAATATGGCGGGTATCACCGGTATCTATCCACCAAGCTTTTGGATTCTCCTCCAAGTTTGCAACGTTGGCCTCAAAGATCATCGCCGCAAAGTCTAGGTCCATGTGGTCAACATTATTCGCCTCTTTCTTCGGAAGACGACAGTCCTTTGCTAAGTGGCCCGGTTTGCCACAATTATAGCAAGACCCCTTGAACTTCTTAGAGCCCTTCTTCTTCCCTTTCTTAGCATTCCCGGCATTTTCGGAATGCTTTCTCTTTGTGCCACTTGTGCTAGCCTCGGCGAGATTTACCTTAGCCTCCATCTTGCCCTTAGCAACCTTGGCCTCATTGATTCTATTGTTCTCTTCTATTTGAAGATGAACAACAATGTCTTCCAAGGACATCTCCTTGCGTTTATGCTTGAGATAGTTCTTGAAATCCTTCCACGAAGGCGGCAACTTTTCAATGATAGAAGCCACCTTGAATGGATCATTCATGATCATCCCCTCGGCATCAAGCCCATGTAGAATGATTTGGAATTCATCTACTTGAGTTGTTACCGATTTGGAATCGACCATCATGAAGTCAAGATACTTACCGACGACAAATTTCTTTGACCCGGCGTCTTTTGTCTTGTACTTCCTTTCCAAGGTGTCCTACAACGCCTTGGCTAACTCGACGGTACTATACACATTGTATAGTGCATCGTCAAGTCCATTTAAGATGTAATTTTTACATAAAAAATTACCGTGAGCCAAGCCTCCTTTGCCATTTGCCTTTGGGGGTCGGGATCACCATTTTCCACCGCCGGAGGATCTTCCTTTAAGAAGCGGTGCAAGCTTAGGGTGGTCAAGTAGAAGAGCATCTTCTGTTGCCATCTCTTGAAATCCACACTAGTGAATTTCGTGGGTTTCTCACCATGACCGAGGTGATGTGGAGTAGGAGCGGGTGCAACATGGTTGAATGTAGCGTCACCTTGAGAAGGAGGCGTAACATTCCCTTGACTGGATGAGGAGACATCTTTCTCATTTGCCATCTTTGAAGGTCTTGAAGAAGCGTCAAAATAACTCTTACGATTGTTGGACTTTAGTATGGCTTCTCAAGAACTTAACAGAAAAACTGACGAAGAATTTAACGGAGATTGGGAAAACTAGAAAACAAGTCGAGTCTTGTATTATATACAATCTCCGTAAGAGTTATTTGTCCCGCACAGGTGCTTACGGTTGAATAACAAAACTCTCGTAAGATAAAACGACTTTACTATTAGTTATAAGGAGCACTCCAATATAACTAATCTAACGAACAACACAATGTTTTGAACTTTGGACTTGAAAGGATTTGATGCAACAAGATGATATGATTTGGCTATGTTAATCTATCTCACTAGAGGGTAAAGAGGCTCAAATGACTGTATGAATAATTGAAATTCGGAGGGAAACTTATTTAAAGAAAGTTAAAGGGTTCATGGCTTTTCACTCCAAGAGGTGCCAAAACTGTTCAGATCCTGCGTACGAGCGCGGCCGCTCTGGCCTTGAGCGCGACCGCGCTGGCATGCCGAGACCAAGCCAAGATTTACTTAAAATCAGCGCGGCCGCTCTAGGCTGGAGCGCGACCGCGCTGAAGCCCAGAACTGAAAGGTCACGAAAACCTTTTGGGAACAGTTGTGACCCAAAACCAATTTGGATCAGTCCAAGTCAACCCAAGTTAACTTTAACCCTTTATTTAACTTTCGTTAAGTTACAAAAACACTTGTCATTAATTCTCATTCACCCAGAAATGGTTTTGAGATATTAAATGAGTTTTATAATCTACCACAAAAGTAGAATACATTTTGTAACCAGCTTTGTTAACGAATAGCGAACTTTCGTTAGAAAGTTAGGTCAACGTTAAGTCAAACTTAACTTTCGTTACCCATTTCCAACACAAGAAACATCTGAAAAACAGAGATTTAATGACATAAATAACTACTGCTGCCGGCCAGAATGATCTTAATTAGCATTAGATCCATTGCCTCTATCTTAATCTCCGAAAGTGAAATACAACCTCAAAGAAAAGAAAAAAAGCAAAAAAAGACACTTAGGAACATAAATAAATGTTAACAAAACAGAAATGATCTCACAATAGTGAGTCAATTCTCTTTCTCGATATACGAATTGACTTCGTCTATCATTCTTTATTCTATTATCAATGACCTTAAAAATTACACCCTTCTACTTTCACTCTTCAGTAGTGTTGGACATACATATTGTACTCAACAATGGCATCTACAGTCTTGGGATTGAACATAACCGTATTAGCCAACGCGTACCCACGCCCAAATCGGAAAACCCCACTCCCTCCAACAATAGGCATTTCCCTCACGTCATGCAGCACCGGATTCCTCCCAAGAACACTTATACTACTCCCATTATACTTTCCCTCAACAAACTCAAAGTTAACAACCATAAGCAAAGCTATTTCATTTTGAGCTGCAATGGAATACATCCCTTGTGCCCTTCCAATAATCTTGGAGGTCAGCTCTTTTCCTTCGGTCAGTACATCGTCCATTATGTAAGTGGTGCCGAAATCTGGATTTTTAGGTCCTGTGATGTGGACTGCATTTGGGTTTTTTCCACTGTGGATGTCGTGGAGGAAGAAATGAAGGTGGCTTGTTTTTGCCATACGTTTCGTCGTCATGGCTTCGGGGAGCTCGGTGGCAAAATGTCCACGAGACGGGTTAATGAGAAACGAGGTTGATGAGAGAAGGAAGAAAAATGTTACTATGAGAGTGGATCTGGGAAAGGAATAGGCCATGTTTTGTGTGAGGGAGGATATTTCAAGTGTTTGAAGTTGGAGCAGTCATTTTATTGTGCTTAGGCATAGTGAGTGGCATTGACTCTACTAATAACGGTATTGCGAGGGAGCTAAATCAATAAATATATGAATAAAATACTTAAATTTTGTTTATTTTTTAATGTAATATTTTATTATGCTTAGGCATGGTTGATAGCTTTATTTTGATTTGAAGATGAAGCAATTCTCTTTGTCTCATGTCAGCTGCCAGAATAAGAAACAAGGTTTGAATAGTGAGTGGCATTGACTCTACTAATAACGGTATTGCCAGGGAGCTAAATCAATAAATATATGAATAAAATACTTAAATTTTGTTTATTTTTTAAAAGGCGTTAAGTAAAAAAAAAAATGTATTGAGTGATAGAATTATAGAGAGAAGTCACAGTCAAACAAATAAGGAAGAGATAAATTGAATTGAACGACTTAATTTTATTATGATATGGAGGTACATATTTATATGGTTAGGATTATAAGTATAGAATCAAATAATATCTTCCTGAATCAAATAATATCTCTAAGTTGATATACACAATATCTCTAAATATATAACAATATCTACTGAATATAATATAAAGATATTATATTCCTAATATGCCCCCGCAAGATGGACGGTCCTTGGATAAGTCCAATCTTGGAGAGAGATGAGATGAGCCGGGTTTGAAAATGTCCCGCTTGTGAACGTGTTTGTTGGTTGCTGTCTTCGGTCTGGCACAGTCGCGCGCCTGTTATTGCACAAGTCGGAGACAGTGGGGTTGTTGAGAGGGATTTCGGCAGTTTAAGGGTTTGTGCCGAATGATTTGAAGGGGGAGTAAAAGTTTTCGGCTTGGTGGGGTTTTGCCGAACGTTCGGCGAGTGGGTTATGCCGAAGGTGAGTAGGGCGTGGTTTTGGTGGTGGATGGGGAAATAGTTTCGGCTATGAGGGTTGCCGAGGGTGTTTTGAGGTTTCGACATTAGGGTTTTGTCGAGGGTGTTTGAATAGGGGGTTTTCGACAGGAAGGGTTTATCGAGGTGGGTGAGGGGGAAGGAGGGATTCGACTGTGGAGAGGTTTGAGCCGAGGGTGGAGATTTGGTGATTGCTGGCGGAAGTAAGGGTGGTGATGGTAGTAGGTTTTTTTTTTTGTTGTCGTGAGGCACGACCGTGCAAGGCGGATTTGGGTTGGGGCGATGGTGTATGAGGTGGAGGGGGTTTCAGCTTTTGAGAGGTTTGAGCCGAGGGGAGATAGCAGGCAGTAGGGTTGTTTGAAGGAGGTGAAGGGGGAGAGGTTGCGGCTATTTAGGATTTAGCCGAGGTGGGTAGTTTAGGGTTTGAGTGTTAGGGTGGGGCGGTGGTGTATAGGGAGGAGGGGGGGTTCATTGAAGAAGAAAAATTAAACAAAAGAAAAGAAAGGGTTTCGGCTATTAGGGTTTAAGCCGAGGGTGGTTTAGGGATGGAGGAGAGTGGTCAGTCGAATAAGAAAGGGTGTGTGTGTGGTTCTGGTGAAGGGGGGAGGGTTTCGGCTTTGGGTTTTACCGAGGGTTGTGGTGATTTAGATGGGTGGCGGAAGTAATGGTGAAGAGGGGAGGGTGTGGCGGCAGAAGGTTTTGCCAAGGTGGAGAGGGTTTTGATGTTTTGTGGCGGAAGCAATGGTGGAGTGGGGGTTTGGCGGCTTAGGGTTTTGCCGCTAGGGTTTTGGCGAGGAGGTCCTACTATGGATCATTTTGCTCTGTTACCATGATAGAATTATAGAGAGAGAGTCGAAGTCAAACAAACAAGGAAGAGAGAGAGAAATTGAATTGAAAGACATAATTTTATTATGATATGGAGATACATATTTATAATATTAGGGTTACAAGGATAGAATCAAATAATATCTTCCTGAATCAAATAATATCTCTAAGTTGATATACACAATATCTCTAAATATATAACAATATCTACTGAATATAATATAAAGATATTATATTCCTAATATTGAGGCAATGATGGACCCAAGACAACAATCATTAAAAAACAAAGCATAATTTCTTAATAATCACTTTTGTCACTTAGCGAATTAAATTACATTAGAGTAGTGAATGCATGGTGATGCCGTCAGAAATGATCGGATCAGCCCAAATTCGGTGGTAGGTTATATCCCAGTGATTGAAAAGTCTGAAAACAGAAGAACAAACACGTAAACTAAGCCGGGGCTTCTCCGGCGAAGGCCCTCCGGCGTGAGAGTAAGTATTTGTATTGTAAGAGAGAGAGAGAAATCAATTGACAAGAGTTTAGAGTCAAAAGATAACGTACCAAAATATGTGAATTATGGCTTGTATTTATAGAAATAGCAATGTATAATCCATGTTGAATTGGATTGCTAAGAGATAAGATCTGAATCCTAAGAGGATTATACTTGAGGAGTCCTTGTTGGACTTGAATTTGGCATGTGAGGTGGTTACAATCCTAGTGGGATTATAACTGCTCAATGTCCTTATTTACTGGTATAAATTGCAACTCTGGATGTGAGCCGAGATGGCCCTTCCTCGTCGTACGTGGCCAAGTCGGCCTACGATGAGCCGGGGAAGAGATAAAGAGGGAACTGGAGAAAATCCGTCCTTGTGATTTGATAGCCGAGAAGGCCTCCTGTCGTCAAGGGAGCTCAGCTCGGCCTTGGAGGGAGGTCTACCTCGTCATTGAGCTGGGCCTTGGTCATTTCGCCTGCTAAGCCTAGGTCGGCCTAAGGGAAAGACGAGGTAACTGGATACGAGGAAGCCCATTTCCTTCCTCGTATACGAGACTTGATGGATTATGTTTAGGGCCCAATCCATTTGGGCCTTGCCCGGACTAGCCCATGTTCGTATCTCTGTTTATACTGTTCAGTGGCCCCCGACTTTCTAGCTCGACTATGACGAGGAGAAAGTGATCTCGTCCTTGGCTTTTGAGAGTACGAATAGGCATCACGTGGTAAGTGTCGCTTCAATATCCGTGTCGTTTCATTATCCGCCGATTTAACAGTGCAATGATGAGGCGTGGTCCACTAGGCCTGAGACGTCTTGGGAACCCACTAATGCATTTAATGTTAGGGGCAAGGACGACATTTGACCCATTATGACCCGTTTCACCTTGGATCTGACTCGTATTGGAGGGTATAAAAACAAAGCCCCTTTTCATTTTCAACCTTTTATCACCCTTTGCATTTAAGAGCGAAATAGCAAGGTTCAAATTGGTTTCGTGTTCTTGAGTTCGAGTGCCCATATTCTCAGAATCGTTTGACTTTGCCCGTTCATTTTCATCAATCTTCAACAGAAAAGGTATAATTTCTTCTCCCTTTGCTATTTCTGCATTTAATTTGTAATTTTTCTGGGTTTTGTTGATTTTTCTCTTGAAACCGCCATTGTTGTCCTTTTGAAGCTTTTCTTTGAGTTTCTGTCTTGATACGATTCTTGAACCCTTTCTGCCCCTTTGTCCCATTTTAGAAATGACCCGTTCTTGGGAACATAACCCATGTGTCATCCATAGCTACCACAAGGGAAACCTTAGGGTTTATCGAAGGGACGATGGACCATGGTTGTTGGTGCCCTTGATGGAAATAGGTGAGATGTTGACGAGGTACGGATGTCCGAGAGACGACCTTCGATATCCAAGCAAGTATATGATTGATCGAGTTGATACTGAATCCCAATATATTATAGTGTTCCACTGATGGGCTGAGATGATTGACCATGTCTTCTCTTTTACCTGACATCGGACCATCTAGATCATCCCTTCTTGGGTAAGGCTCCCTCCTCGACCTTATTATAAATGACGAGGATTTGTAATCTTCCTCTTCCCCTTCTTTCCAATGCCTTGGAAGATGTTGCTGATTTGTTTTCCTTGGTTTTATGCAGATATGACGGGAAGAGAAAGTGAAGCCTTGACGTCGGCCAACATTGTAGACGCTTTTGTTGAGGGAGAACAAGTTGAGGGCCGAGGGAGATTTGGCCGAGGGAGAGCCGGCCGAGGTAGATCTGGCCGTGGTAGGGCTTATACTCCTAGGCCCAGACAAATCGAGGTCGGTAAGCCGATGTTGGAGGTGTTGTACTCTAAGTACGGGATACCGAGTGAGGAGTATAAGCTAAGTTATTTCCCCATACAACCTTTGAGAATGAGCAAGATGAGCACCAATTTTACTATAGCCTTAACCACGTCCATTTTTTCTTCAAACAGTTCCAGGAAGGACTTCGACTTCGTCTGCCTGTTCTCATAACCCTCTAGTGATTTCCGGCGAACAATAAGATTTTCCAGCGAGCTTGTTTCCAACCATTCCAGTCCTTCCTAGTCCCATTAGTAACTCAATCCTTATTCCCCCTTTAGATCCGACCACAAATACTCTCTTTTCAGCCTGATTCATCCGTC
Source organism: Adenophora triphylla var. japonica (assembly GCA_022495995.1). Lineage (NCBI taxonomy): Eukaryota > Viridiplantae > Streptophyta > Magnoliopsida > Asterales > Campanulaceae > Adenophora > Adenophora triphylla. The sequence goes on from JAFEMH010004271.1 coordinate 28,363, forward strand.
CAATCACCCTGGAAACCAGCCCCTTCAACCGTCCGTTGAACATTCCGGCAAACCTTTAACTACTACTCGACTTTCTCAACGATCCTTTCTATTTTCCAGGTAATCAATTTAATCTCTAATTTCTTTATTTTCCTTCCACTTCTTGATTGTCGCTTATGGCTAGATGTAAGAATTGCGTTAGGCAAGTTAGGTATGGTCAGAGTCAGAAATCTGGGGTTATATACTACTTAACTAGGGGCATTTGGGTGAGAATCCCACGGGATGATTTAGTTAATTGTTTAAGTGCTCATAGGGTAGATCCCGCCATTATTGCCGCCATCGAAGTTAGGGGTAGATGCTTTCTCCACTCTTCAGCCCCCATGTCTAAAAATTTTTTTAACTCTCGCGAACTCTGTGACCACCTTTGTCGCTTCTATGGATCTCCCATAGATTCTGACAGCTCTGACACTGACTTTCTCGCCGCGAGATCTTTAGCTAATAGGAATCGTTATAAACAAGTTCTTTCTTCTTCTGATTCAAGCGAGATGTCCAACTTTGGATCCCCCGGCGCTTCAACCTCAGGAATTCCAACTTAGAAAATAACCCTTCTACCTCTGTTGCAGAGAGAACTGGCTCTTCCCCGAATCTTCTTATAACTCCCTACCACACAAAATACAACATTGACCACCTTAACTACCAAATTGCTAAATATGATGGCGAGATGTCCCTTTCAGTTGTTAGACATAGGCAGGACGGCATTGTCGTCTTCCCATCCCAACTTGAGGCGGGGCTTAAAATTCCCGTTGACCCTTTCATTTCTCTCGTCCTCTTCAAAGCTCAAGCGGCAATAGCTGAGCTTCATCCAAATGCCATAAGAGTCTTAACTTGCTTCACGGTCATTTGTCGCGCCCTTAGGTGGGAACCCACCACTCACCTTCTCATGGACCTCTTCACCGGCTATCAACAGAAAGATAGGCAGACCAGCGAACTCCGAATGTCGCTGCAATACAAGAGACCCAAAATTCTAACTCCTCTCCCTTCCAAAGTCCACAATTGGCATAACGACCCTCTATTTATTACTTCCCGCGTTGGCTGGGCTTTTCCTACAGACTTGCAAGGTATCCACCCTAAGATTGTCAAGAAGTGGGCCTTGGATGAAGATGAGAAGCTTTAGAGAGAAAAAGGCTCCAACTTCTCGCTGATGCCAGCACCGCGGATCCCTCACCTACTTTATTTTCATGCCAGCAAATCCTCACTGACCATTCCCTTCTAAGCCAAGTAGGGCTTTCATACGACTTCCCGCATACGTCTCCGCGCGTCGCCATTCATCACACTGAATCCTGGCCTGGATGGGAACTTCACACGGGCGCCAAATTTAGTTCAGAATGCATGGTCTGCGGGAATGGCCAGAATTTGTGTCTTGCCATGCAGAGAGTACAATGTATGGTTTTCGCAATTTCTTTCTCTCTTACTTATAACTTTTAACTTTTTATTGTCGCTAACGTTCTTCCTTGTTCTCGCAGTGCATAGAACCATGACCATGAACCAAAAGCGATTAGCCCAAGTCAGTTCCGAGCAACAAACCAAGCGACTGGCCATGGCGAGAAATGCTAGCTTGATAGCTCAACCTGCTGACCTCACCATTCCCATTGCGCCTACTAGGGTTGATGAGAGGGTTGTGACTGAAAATCCTCGCAAGAGGGCTCCTACAACCACTCCCCGACAACCCAAGCGACATCGCTCGACAGCTTCTGCCCCATCTCAAGGGGATCAGTCTGTACCCCTAAATTTGGAAGATGAAGAGGAAGTAAATGAGCCCCAAAATGATGCTGAGGCTGACGCTCCTCTTGAGGATCAGGAGGTTGAGAAAGATGGGGTTCAAACAGAGGATCCTGCGGGAACTAACATCCCGCCCCCATCTTCTCCCGCCAATGAACCTGCCCTCGCTGCTTTTCCAACTCATCCCTCGACTTCTCACTCTACTCCTCGCCGCCGTGCTAGCTGGCTAGAGGAAGGCTTCCAGATTCCCGCAGATGAGGTGGGCATGAAGGCTCTCTGCCAGGAGGCCAACAGCATCCCCAGGCTCAAAGGGCTCATAACTGAAAGGCTGGAGCCAGCTTCTTGTCTGCTGGGCTCTACTGCCCTAAAGCGTTCGAGCGATGCTGATCAAGTCGCGTACGTTGAAAAGGAGGATCCCACTCACTCTGCCTATCACGCGGGAATCCAACTTTCCTTGGTATTCATTTTCTTTTCATTTTAACTTCTTATTTTTAACTTTTTGCATCAACACTTTATTGTTGCTTCATATTTTGCAGGTTAGCAGCACTGTCTTGGGCTTGAGCCAGAAGTGCTCTAAATTGGAGGTGGATCTTACCGAGGCTTAACATGAGCGGGATGTCTACAGGAGGCGGGTATCTAGGCTAGATGCCTCAATCAAAGAACTAACGGATCAGAAAGCTAAAACTGATGCGAATCTTGCGGCGGGAAAAATTCATTTGGAAGAGATGGAGAAGAAAAACAAGGATGCGGAGGATAGGCTTCAACGTCTTGTCGCTGAGAATGAGAAAAATAAAGCGGATGCAGCCAAACTCGCCGAACTTACTGCCAAGAATCATCGGCTTAGAGATGATAATTATGTCAAGGCCAATCAAGTGACCAAACTCAAGGGAGATCTTGCCGAGGCAAAGACCAAGTCTGAAACTGACGAGATGGATGCATTCGACAATGAAATCCTACATACCCTTAGGACCATCGCCGCCAACGCTGATCCCGCCATCTCTCCCGCCAAGCTAGCTCAATGGGGTTCAGAAACTATTTTCAGTGACAAAAGCCGCAAGGGGGATCCCCTTGTGCCTTATAGCGAGGAAGAACTAACCCAGCTGGCGGCGGAGGATGCAGTTCTCGGCAAGGCTGTATGGCCAGTTCCCGTCATTCGTGCTGATAACATAGTTCCCGCTTGGTACGAGTTGTCCCAGAAGAACAAAGATACCCTTAACGCTACCTATAATGCCAACTGATTTTCTGTTTGTAACTTATAATTATCGTGAACATTTTACTTTTCAGCTTTGGGTTTATAGTAAACAATTTATTTTCTATCTTTTCCTTTCGCCTTTCGTACTTTGTCATCAAACAATTCATCTTTTTAATCTTAATGGTGGGCCTTCGTGCCCAAACAATTTGTAATCACTTAATTGTCGCTTTGTTGCGACCTTTTATCTTATGTTTTTGCTTTATCATTTGATTTTCACCATTATGAGTGTTTCTCCTTGCTTTGCTTTAAATCCCCAATTGCTTTACGCTCTAGCTTTTTAATGTCGCTTGTATTTTCTTTTAATAACTTCAATTTTGCTTCGATAGTTTATCGAAGATTGAACCTTGCATCTTATCTCTATATACATACTACTCCCTTCAAAAAAGTGAGGCTTGTCTTTAGGCAGCCTCACTCCCAAGTTAAAATTCTCGCCATTATGTTTTACTTGAGTTTGCATGCAACGAATTTAGACGCATCACATACTCACACGCATTGCAAGCTTGGCGACAATTCGCACTTGATAAATCATCTGCGACAAACTAAACTGGTACTTAATACTAATCGCCTCTGCGACGATCATCATATCTTATTCTGTTAGGTCCCAAATGGTAGGAATCAGGCTAGAGGGGGGGGGGTGAATAGCCTGTTAAAAACTTTTTGCTAAAAACTCATTTGATCATTGAAAATATTAAGTTGAACTTGCTAACCGGTTGAGAAACATTTAAGCAGCGGAATGTCGGTTAGAAGGACATATTAAACTTAAGATAAATCTCATGCAACCTGGACAAGTCTTATTTCCAAGTAGGACAAACAAGTTGTGCAGTAAGTAGAATCAATAGGTTGTGACCGGTTGAGAGAATGTCAACCAGTTACAACTACACAATAAATAAACAAACACACAGAAGAATGACTCGTTGTTTGAAGAGGTTCACAGTGTTAAATAACTGCTACGTCCTCTACCAAGTTTGGTCAGAACTTGGATTTGTGAAAGTGCACTGCTATTAATGGTTCTTACCTATTACAAGTTGCAAGCCAATGGTTGAAGGCTGCAAAACTAAAGATGACCACTAACGGATCGTGCTACAATAAAGACTAGGTGTTTTCTAGAGATGTGCTCACAAGTTGAGCTGATTTCTCTAGGGTGTTGTGTGTGAATCAATCAATGTGTTCCATAGGTAGTCTAATGAAGGAACACTACAGCATTGATTGAGGTGCTCAGTGTATAAGTCCTACAGAGATGTTTAGTGAATAGGGGACTTGCTTTGAATGCTTTTGAACTAAGGAATTTGCAGGTTGGTAGTTCAAAGCAGCTCACTCTCAAGAATCATAAATGCACCAACCTTCTTCAATGCTTCAGGGAAGCTATTTATAGTGAACTTCAAATGAAGGAGCCGTTGTCTTTGAAGAGGTTGCAATGATGACTTGATCAGGCATGCCTTTGAATGGGAGGATCTTTGCATTTAATGCCTGAGATAGGAGAGAGAAGATTTTCCTTGAGTGGTTGGATGGATGTGAGTACTGGTTACTTTGACAATCCATTTTAAGCTTCTGACAGCCGCAGGAATGTCACTTCAGCGTCCATTCAACATGCTTGTTTTACCAACTTTAGCTAAAGTAAATTGCTGGGTAGTTGGAAGCAATAAATGCTTCAGTTAGGCTTAGCTGATGGAAGCTTGTTGAGAAAGCTTTAACCGGTATGAGAGGAGATATAACCTATTAAGGTTATATCAGCTAGGTAGGGCGACCGGTTAGGTAGGCTCACCGGTTGAGAGATCAACCGGTTAGGTAACTATACCAAGTAACTCACAGGCAAACAAAGGGGGAAATCCTTCAGGTCTTCAAGTCTTCAAAGTCTTGAGAAAATTACATATTTTAAAACACTGGCACTAGCACTAAGGGGACCTATCATACATAGAAAAATTCTATTTGGTCTAATTAAAATTAGGGGACCACATTAATGCTTGTTGTGATTGGGATTAAGCAATTCTAAACTTAAACATATATTTGACTAACAATCTCCTCCTAATTGCTTAAGTCCAATCACCCTAGGTTAGCATCATCTTGACTCAGTAAAAGAATGACTAAGTTTTATCTTTTAGATATGTCATTCCCTAAGTCAAGTAACAACTTAGATGTAACATAAGAAAGCTTACAGACAAATTGAAAGCTTAAAATAAAAACAAATTAAGGTAAAAGAATTTTGAATGAGTAAACCTGCAAAATGAAACAGTTAGAACAGTTTGATCATTCAAAAATCAATTAAAAGAAAATAAAGGAAAAGCAAATCATTCAAAACAATAAAGATTTGAGTTCAAAGAAATCTCATTGATAAGGCTGCAACCGGTTTAGGAAAAGATGGAAAGACATGTTCATCATCGGTTACATTCTCAGATAGGTGCAGCAGGATCATCGGTTGGGGACATGTCCTTGGGGTCTGCTGGAGGAGTAGCCGATGGACTGACCGGTTGAGGACGAGATTTCTTAGCAGTTCTCTTGTCTTCCTTCTCTTGTCTTTTTCTTTTCTTCCTAGCTGACTTCTCAGCATCACAGTCGGCTAACATCTTCTTGAGCACCTCATTTTCAGACTTCAGTTTGATCCTTTCGGTGTTGGTCTTTCTAAACAATGAGGCTTGATCGGCCAGCTTCTGATTCAACTTCTTGATTTCTTTGGTTGCAAGCTTCAGATCGGCTTGGGAGTCCTTGGCAGTGTTCAGAAGCTCTTTATTCAACTGAGATAAGGCACCGAGCTGAGAGGAGAGTTCGGTAATTTTGACATCCTTGTCAAAAAGATCAGCTACATATTTGGCTAAATCCTTTGCATATCCGTGTTCCATTCTGTCTAACCTCTTCTCTTCCTCCTCCTGATTGGACTTAACCATGCTCGCAACCAGGGCATCATACAATTCACAGAGATCACGAACAACAACGGGTCAGTTGAGTTCTTCTTCTGGAACTGGTTGAGGAGCATCTGGTGAAGGATCAGCATCGGCAACAACGTCACTATCAGAAGAGGAGTCAACGGTTGAGGAACTGACTGAGACAGCTGGAGGACCGGTTGGATGAGCAACAACAGCTAAGGCTTGAACCAGTAGAGGAGTGAATATTTGGATGGCAAGGGACTAATTTGGTGGAGAAGTAGAGGGACCAGTAGGAAGCTTCTCGGTTAGATGAGCAGAAAGAGGAATTGAGCGACCGGTAAGAGATGGAGTTGGAGAACCGGTAGAGGCATCAGTTGGAGGATCGGTTAAGGGACTAGCTTGAGCTGGACCGATCCTGGTGACTTGACCGGTTGGAGAAAGGTCAATCTCCTCATCTACTGATTCAGAGGAAGCAGCAGAGGGACTTTGCACAAGAAATTCATTGGGATCAGAAGAGACAACCACATCGGTTTCAAGGCTGAGTGCAATGGCACTTTGAATATCATAAGCTTCATCAAAAGCAGAAGAAACCAGGTTAGCAGCAACAGAGGCCAACGGTAAGGCAGCTTGCCTTAACCGAATCAAAGGAATCACCCTTAGAGCAAGAAGAAGTAACGAAGCTTGACGGATATTGCTCCAAGGTTGAGGGTTGCCATTCTCATAATGGAAAGTCTGGTCACATTTGGCATCAACCCAGCTCTGTGTGTGACATCATAAGTCCATCTCAAAATCCTTAACTCCAAGACTTGAAAGATTCTGTTGTTGACAGAGAGAAATCGCATGAAAAGATTGGCGGTTGAGAAGGTGCACTCAATCAGTTTGGGAGCTGTTTGAGCAATTTCACCTTGAATTCTAATGTGACGAAGCCTTTGGGATTTGGAAGGAGAGAACATCGGTTTCTGCTTGGTGGAAAAGTTGGTGACTAACTGTTGATCGGTTTTGGAAGGCGTAACCGGTTGACCCTTGGGCAGTGGAAACCTTTTGCGAAGCTTAAGAGCAATAGGCTTTTGACCTTTGATACTAGTTTCCCCAGGGCCAACTGTTCTGGATAGATAGAAAGGAATGTTACCATCTTTCTCTTTCAACTTTTGAAGCTCTTAGGAAAATGGAGGAGGAACAGATACAAGTTTGTACTTGGCACGACTAGAAATCTTTTCATGAACACCAAAGAGGGGAATGCCATGAGAAGTACGAGGAATGGATGACTTAGTGGTATAGTAATTCAAGGGAGAAAACACATCTTTCTGATAGAGGCAAGGATTGGCATAAACTGGAGGAACAGCAGGATCCATTATATTGAACTCATCATCATCATCAGAAATTTCTTCTACCTCAAAGAAATCAAATTCATCATCTGCAACAGTGGAAGTGGGAGGTACAGATTGAATCTCCTCCTCAACCCTTGGAGGACTGGAAAGCATAGATTGAATTTCCCTAACTTGGCTGTCCAGAAGAGAGGCTTGAAGAGCTTGAGCAGTAGCCATTTCATCGGCTCTAGCTAGCAAACGGTTTTGTTCAATCTCAAATAGGCTAGCAGCTACAGCCTGTTGCAAATCAATATCATCGGCTGCAGTCGGTTGAGATACTCCATCCGGTTCAGTAGATACCATCGGTTGAGTAATGGCCGGTTTGGCAGCAATGCCTCCTCCTAATGTGGTAACCGGTGACGTGTTGGTTAGGCCTCCTCCTAGGCTTCTAACCGTTGCCATCGGTTCAGGAGTGGTAAACACATGTTCCATACTCTCCATTCGGTTAGGCTTATCATCATCACCAGAACTAGAAGTAGAGTTGGAACTGGACTTAGCAATATCCTCAGATTTCTCCTTTTCTTCCTCTTCCCCTTCATCATCAAACATAGCATCAATTTCAGCATCGGTAACTGTAGGCCACTTGGTTGTGTTGGATTGAACCGCAGAAAAGAAATCGGCTAAGGAAATATTTCCAGCCGCTTTAAGCTCATTGTCCATGTCCAGAAGATTGTCCAACAGATCCATCACATTCCTAATCAACTGATTCTTCCTTGGGCCAAGACAGACCGGTTCAGAGTCAAAATTGGGAAGAGAGTCAAATTCCATCTCATATCTCCCAGATTAATAAAAGTCAGTCTCAATCAAAGTATCTTCAGCTCCATATAGAATGGCAAAGTCTGCCCATACTGCTTGGACCATCATGTCCTGCCTCATTCTATCTTGAGCTAAGTAAACAGCATTCCACTTGAGGGGAAGCTGATCAAAGAACTTTTTGTATTTTTTGATGAGACTGAGCCGAGATAAAGAAAGGTCATAGTCTCTGAGACGGCATGGTCTGCTGAAGTACACACCATTCTCTTCATGACGATTTCCAAAGTCAATATAGTCTTGAGGGTTGCCAATCGGTACGGAAGACTTATTGATTTCATGAAACTGGAGCAACTTCCGAATGAACGGTGGCAAATGATCAATGGGATATACCCAACTTGGTGAGGGAGCAGACTGAGGGTTGAAGGACCAAGGGTTGTTGTGGAAGATGTGGAAAGTGGGATTTCTGATCGGTTGGCATCTCCGGTAAGAGGGATTGGAAGCATGACCGGTGATAGGGATGTCATCGGTCAAGGTATCATGGCTTAACAACCGGTTGGGGATGAAAGGTATGAATGAAGAAATGTCAGCTTCAATCCTCTTCCTTCTATCAGCGTTTTCTTTGGCGATTTGGGAAGGGGTTTTTGGAATTGGCTTAGATTTTGAGGAGGTTGGAGGAGTAGGAGGTTTGGATGATTTTCTTGCTGTCTTTCTGGGTCGGATAACAGTAGAGATAGGTTCATTGTCATCATCATCATGATCTGGAGCTTTTCTTTTGGCAGGTGAGGGGATCGGTTGAGCAGGCTGAGGTTGATCAGAAACTGGTTTAGGGGCATCGGTTGACTTCTTCTTCTTTGGTTGGGAAGGTTTCTTCTTGGCCGGTTGGGCTTCGGTTGGAGGAGCAATAGCAGCCATAGGTTTGGCTTCTCTGAGAATCCTTGCTTGATCTGCCTTGTTAAATGCTTTGACGAATGACTTAGGAACCGATGGCTGATTACCAGAAATAGCAAAGATTGATGGGATTCTCATAGGGATTCTACTCATAAGAAGATAGTGAATGGGCTTCGCTTTGTTTGATCTGGACAAAGGCTTCTCTTTCTGAAACTTCTTGAAAGCAATTAGAATAACTCGGTAGATGAAGGAACACCAATTGAATTTCCTTTAAAGCATCACAGCTGCAATGGCCTCCCATTGTATCATAGTGATACAATGATGGGAGCCAGACCGGCAAATCACGCATCAGTCAATTACCTCAGCTAAAGCATAGTGAACCGCATCAAGATCGGCTTTCTTATTTCCTTCACCGGTCACAAAGGGGTCGGTTCCACGAACACTAGCCCATGCTAACTCCATGTCTTTCGAGGTAACAGAGGATGAACCGGTTGAGGGAACGGTAGGGAAGGCGTCGGCAATGGAGGTTGGATAGAAATCAATCGAAACACCACCAACTGTTGAAGAGATATGGGACACAACACCGGGCTTCAGATTCTCATCCACTTTACCATTGTTGAAGAACTCATTAACTAGCTCGAACAAGATATCATCATTCCCTTCGGGCATCAAGAATGGCAACAGACCAGCAGCAGTCAACATGGCTTGAAGGAGCTTTCCTTCTTCAGATTTGAAGAAGCTTGGAAGAATGTAACCTCAGAAGATGTCTTTCTTGGTTGGTTTGGGAGCCATCTGTCAAAAGAGTCAAAGATTAAAACATTCTAAGTTAGAACACATTTCAAGATAGAAAAATAAAAGTGAGTTTGGATCTTGAAAATAGTTCGTGTTCTTCAAGTTGAAAGTATTTAAGGATTTTAGAAAACTTTACCAGAAAAGATTAAGGTTTGAATAACACGGAAAGAATGAAGATTGTTTGCTTTGAAGGCTTGAGCTTTTGCAGAGAAAGAGAGATTCGGAAAGTTTAAATGAAAAGATGATTTTCCTTATATAGTAGAGAGAAGGAAGATGGAGGGGTTTTTGAAATTTAGAAAAACGTTTCAACTGCCTGGCACAAATATTTAAGAAGTTATTGAACACGATTTTAAATATGAAGGCTTAAAAGTAGGTATGTGTGTGCAGCAGTTAAACCATAATGCAATAATTACAAAAAGATAACCTTTGATAAATTGAAATGATACAGAAGTTACCTTTTTGATCACAAAATTTTAAATTTGACCAACAATTAAGTACAAAAGGACGGTAGTGGGAAGGAGTAGGGAACAGCTTTTTAGAGATGTCAGGATAGGGTGAAGCGGTGAGCGGCTGATGTGATTGATGTGACCGATCGGTAAGGGATGCGCCGGTTAAAACGAATTGTGAATAGTAATCCGGCCCCAGTTCGTCGGTTAGGTAATGAGCGATCGGTTAGGCTTTCTTACGACGTCACCGCTTGGGGCTTGACCGATCAAAAGAGTGATCGGTTAGACAATGATCGGTCAGGAGTTAAAATTTGACCGGTTAGGAGAGAGAGCTTTGCATCGGTTAAGGGCCATCGGTTAAGGATAACTTTTATCGGTTAGGAGATGACGGTTTAGGATATCTTGCACACCAGTTATATGAACCGGTCAAGAGCACCGGTTAGCACAAGTAATTGAGGCACCACCATGATCGGTTGAGAGCTTAAACAGATAACAAAGTTAGCACAATAAATTAACGAATATCAATCATGCCTAGTTCTCCTCTAAGGAATTCAAATCTTTTAATGTCCAAGGGTTTTGTCAAAATATCAGCTAATTGATAATCAGTATGGACTTTTAAAAGAACAATGTTACCCTTTTCAACGTGATCCTTGAGGAAATGGTATTTGATGTCTATGTGCTTGGTCTTTAAATGCATCACAGGATTGTTGGAGACTGATATGGCTGAGGTATTATCACAATAAATAGGACATACTTCTTGGGGGATTTCATAGTCCACTAGTTGTTGCTTCATCCATAGGATTTGTGAACAGCAACTCCCAGCGGCTATGTACTCAGCTTCAGTCGTAGAAGTGGAAATTGATGCCTGTTTCTTACACGACCAGGAAACCAATCGGTTACCTAGAAATTGACAAGTTCCACTGGTACTTTTCCTGGTGACCCTACAAGCTGCAAAATCAGCATCTGAATAGCCAATTAGCGTAAATGATGAATCTTTTGGATACCATAAAGCTAAATTTGCAGTTCCCACAAGATATCTAATAATTCTTTTAACAACTTGTAAATGAGATTCTCTAGGGTCAGCTTGAAATCTAGCACACACACATACGGCAAACATGATATCTGGCCTACTAGCGGTTAAGTAAAGTAGAGATCCTATCATACCTCGGTAGAGTGTCATATCTACTTTCTTACCGGACTCATCTTTGTCTAGGTGTACATTTGTGGCCATTAGAGTGCTTTGAGGATGAGCGGAATCAAGACCAAATTTCTTGATTAGATCTTTGGTATATTTGGCTTGATTGATGAAGATACCTTCTTGGGTTTGCTTGACTTGTAGTCCAAGGAAAAATATTAGCTCACCCATCATGCTCATCTCAAATTTGCTCTTCATAAGCTTCTCAAATCTCTTGCATAATTTTTCATTAGTAGATCCAAAAATAATGTCATCAACATATATTTGAACTAACAATGAATGACCATTATGCTTTGCAATAAATAAAGTGGTGTCGATTTTACCTCGGAAATTCTCACTAAGTAGGAATTTGGAGAGAGTTTCATACCATGCTCGAGGTGCTTGCTTGAGGCCATACAAAGCTTTATTCAATTTGTAGACATGATTAGGCTTCTTGGAGTCTTCAAATTCAGGAGGTTGCTCTACATATACAAGCTCTTGAAGTTCACCGTTGAGAAAGGCACTTTTCACGTCCATTTGATATAGCTTAAACTCTTTGTAGGCTGCATAGGCAAGAAATAACCTAATGGCTTCTAATCTAGCTACGGGAGCAAAAGTCTCATCATAGTCTATGCCTTCTTCCTGTCTATATCCCTTCGCCACTAATCTAGCCTTATTTCTTACAATTTTTCCAAACTCATCCAATTTATTCCTATAAACCCATTTCGTTCCAATCACTGTTTGGGGGAAATATAAAAATAGAAAATAGATAAAGTATGAAATGAGGTTAAAGTGTGTGGGCAAAGAAATTGGAGTAAGGGGTTTAGTTTCACTACTTTAAAACTTGGAGGACCTAATAGCCTTTTGTGGAATGACTTCAATTAAGGTAGTATGGGGGGGCATGCTTTCCCCTTATTTCCCTCACCCTTCTTTCCCTTTAGCCAAAGCCTCCCATACTCCTCCACCCTCCTCCTTATTTTCCCTCATCATTTCTTCTTCCTTCCTCCCAAAATTCCCCATGGAAGCTTCTTCCTAAAACCTTCCTTCCAAGTTCCTAGAGCATTCAATTTTCCCCATTTGGCAATCCAATTGTACTTCCGTGTTCGGGGTGAAGAGAGGAGCACATCAAGCCAAGAAAATCCTCATTCCATCCTATATTTGCCAAGGTAAGTTATTATGATTTCCCTTCAATGTTTAGCATATGAATTTAAATGATATGTAAATGTGCTATGAACTAGTTTTGGGACTTGATTGTGTTGTTTCTTGGCTTTGGGAATGATTAGGAAAGCATAATGTTGATGAACATGAAAAGAGTAATGAAATAGTTGATCAACTTTGGGATTGAAGGTGATAGAGGGTTTTAAAGCATGGATTGAGTATTGATATGTGTTCAATATGGTATATAAACTGGTTTTGGTTAGTTTGGTGCAGCTAGATGAAGCAAAAATGGGGTTTTGTGGTTTTGGGTTGCAGCTGATGGAAACATCAGCAACAATTCTGGGCATTGGCACGACTAGTGCACAGGAGCACTAGTGATGCAAATGAGCACTAGTGGTGCAAATGAGCACTAGTGGTGCAAATGAGCACTAGTAGTGCAAATGAGCACGAGTGGTGTACTGGAGCACGAGTCGTGACCTTCAATTTTCAGTCGTGATCCCTAGTCATGAGAAACCAAGTAGTCGTGCAGGGGTTGGGAACGACTCGTGCACTAGAGCATGAGTCGTGCCCAGGACAATTTCAGAGTATGAATTTCAAGTTAATTGAAACCTAAACAATTTAAGTGGGAATTGATCCTTCTTTAACTATAATCCTAGAGCAACATTAGAACTTTGAAAGGGCGTTTTAAATGGACCAAAAAGGTAATGGGAAGGTCCTTAAATATTGTTTTGAAAAGGGTTGAATACCATTGAAAAATGTTAACCAAAGTCATAAAAACTTGGTATTTGATTGTGGAACTTGAAAGAAGGTTATATAATGTTAAATTGTGAATGCGTAGAGCTATTTAATTGTGATTGTACCTCTATGTGGTTGCCCCCGAATGGTTATATGATAATATGGTGCGTGAAATAGTTGTTGCACGGCATCATGGAATTGATTATGAGCATCTATGCCATACATGGATTATGATTGAATCAATAGTGTATATATATATGTGACACTATTTGAAAGATTGAACATGAGTATATTTTACCATGTGGCTATATTGCTTATCCCTTTTGTGGATTTTATTTCAAGTAACTATTATGTGCTTGAATTTGTGTTAATCAGCTGATGATTGGGGGTATAGCATAATACGATCAATTATGGAAGTGTGACCTAATGTGATCGGATTATGTTATACCTGTGACCGTCCCCTCCTGTGGCCACAGGTCGGGGTTATAGCATCTGTATTGAGCCAAAAGCCTTACAGAGTTGCTACTATCTTATATGGTTCCCTGAAAAACGGGTCTTATAAGATGTGAGTATTGCTTAAGCAGCTCACCTAAGATTGGGGTATTATTCCCCAATGTTGTACGACTATTGTTCAGACGGGAAAAGGTAAACCGAGGTAATGTAAAGTGTTTACAGCTTTTCCAATGTGTTATATGCAACTTGTTATGTGTTGCATCTTATTGGCATATTGCTGCATTCATAATAGCTTGTTGAGATTTATTCTCACCCCTCTCCCTTTAATGTTTTTAGATCCCGAGACAGGCGGACCGGCCAAGTAAGGGCGGAGAGGAGTTTGGAAGTGATCTTTTGGGGATTGTCAGGGTATGTATAGGTTGGCGTAGAAAATGTATTTTGGTATAATTCCTTTATGGAGTTTGTATATATAAACTTTAATTTCTACGTTATAACCGAAATCTTTTGTAACTAAAATAGTTTGTTACTTTCAAAGTTGTTCAACTCTTACTCCAATGTGGAGAGGAGTGGAGTTATTTTGAAATGGTTATGTTAAGTATGTTTAAGTTTGTAAGTTAAATCAAAGTTTTTAAAGTTTAGGTGATTTAAGTTAGTATGGGGATGCTCCAACTCGGGACACGTGTTAGGTTCCGGGTCGGGGTCCTCACAGTGATGCAGACTGATGGTGATCGGTTAGTGGAGAGGGAAATGGTAAATTGATATTTGAAATTGGGCCAGCTTCAGGTGGTGAATTAGGAATGGTAACATGAGGACTAGCTGGAGGTACCTCAGTTAAGGGAGTTTGAACATTGGAATGTCTAACCGATTGAGGAAAGAAGGAGTCATCAACTAGGTCTCTATAGGTTACACCACTAGAGGCTGAAGGCTGAGCTGGAGGTTGATTTGCGTTGATGCTGGTGGATTGATTAGAATTTTGATCACTTGTTTCACCTGTCTCAAAAACACCAGAACTATCAGTACTATTTGGAGCCTTATCAGACTCTAGCAAATCAAATTCATCAAAAGTAACATGAACAGATTCAACAATTTTCAACAACCGTTTATTAAAAACTCTAAATGCCTTACTGTGCTTGGCGTATCCCACAAAGATACCTTCATCAGCTTTTTCATCAAATTTACCTCGGCGCTCTTTACCGTTGTAAAGTATTTACCGTTGTAAAGTACGTAGCATTTGCAGCCGAAGATCTTGAAGAAACCAATGTTGGGAATTCTGCCACGCCAAAGCTCATAAGGGGTCTTGTTGTGAAATTTGTTGACCAACGATCAATTCTGGGTGAAGCATGCTGTATGGATAGCTTCGGCCCAAAAATACTTGGGAAGCCTAGCTTCGGATATCATTGTTTTCCCAGCTTCGATCAATATCCTGTTCTTTCTCTCAACTACACCATTTTGTTGCGGTGTTCCAGCAGCTGAGAAATTATGATCTATTCCATGATCATCACAGTACTGAGCGATTCCATTATTTTTGAACTTCGTTCCATTATCTGATCTCATACTGATGATGTCACATTCTTTTTGGGTTTGAAGTGGACGGAATAGTCTGGTGGCAACTTCATATGTATCATCTTTTGAGGCAAAAGTCTCCACCCAGGTATATCTTGAGAAGTCGTCTACAACAACTAAAGCATATCTGCTATCCCCTAAACTGGCAGTTGTTGTGGGGCCAAACAGATCCATATGTAGCAACTGGAGACACCTAGAAGTGGACATACAGGGCTTGCTGTGGAAAGATTCTTTATGTTGCATTCCTAATTGGCAGGCTCTGCATTTCCTTCCATGATCAGCAGACAATTGAGGTAAGCCGGCGACTAGATTTTTATTAGCCAGCTTGGATAGATATTTGAAATTCAAGTGACTGAGTCTCTTGTGCCATAGCCAGGAGTTCTCACTGATGTTCTTGGCTACAAAACAAACATTAGTAACATTCAAAACATTGTTTAAATCTATAGCATACACGTTACCTTTTCTGTATCTAGTGAGATGTGTTTCACCTGTAGCAATGTCTTTCACATAGCAATTGAAAGAATTGAAAATACAATGCATACCTTTATCACAAAATTGTGATATAGAGAGAAGGTTATGTTTCAGACCATCCACCAAAGATACCTTCTGTACAATGACTGTACCTCTTTTGATGGATCCACGACCAATAATTTTACCCTTTGCGTTGTCCATAATCCAAACATCCTTACCGACATCGGTTGAGGCCATTAAGCATTTCTGAAATAAAACAGTAAGATTATGGTCCCCCTTATTCTTTCGGGTCCAAAGAGTTAGTTCCTCTTTGGCAGCCATACCTGGCCACCACCTGAGCTTTTAGACTCAGTGGGTCCAGATAGGTGCTTCAAGAGGCATTCATAAGCCTTGTGACCAATAAAACCACAATTTGTACATTTATTTGAAGATGGCTGTGAGGGTTTAGATGAGGTGATGTTCAATTTAGCCAGTGCTTCAGAAGAGTTTACTGATTGAGCAGAAACAGATCCTTTGGGGACGAAGGTGATGGAATTACCTTTGTTAGCCGATTGCTTAGGTTTAGGAAAGCCTTTATCGGTTGGGAAGTCCTTACCGGTTGGATGACCGGTGACAGTTGTCTTACCGGTTACTCCTTTACCGGTTGGGGCTGCCTTACCGATAGAGGTTTCCTGACCTGCAACCTGATCAACAATTTTAATTCCACCTTTGCTGTCTCCATCACTAAGTGGGACATATTGTCCTAACTCAGGATCAGCTACCTTGGTCCATTGGGATTTGTTCTTGTCAATTGGGGCCTTCATCTGTTCCTTCACCTTGGGATAGGTGTATGGGATAGAACTGAAAGGTCTAGTTAACTCTCTCTTAATCAATTTGGATTGAGCATCATCAAATTTACCCATCAAGTTCTCAGTGACAGACTTAGTAACTGGTTTGTCTTTGCTGATGTTTTCATTGCTACTGGAACCAAAGCCTATACCAGATGTCACATCTCTGTTAGAAGACATCTGATCTTGAACAATGGTCTCCACAGCATCTCGACATCTTGTAAATGTGTCAATGGATTTTGAAAGATAATTATTTCTTGACACTAGATCAGCAATTTGACCAACAGATATATTTAGTCTCTCAGTGAGTTCTTGATTATCTTTCTTCAACTGATCATACTCTAGCTTACTTTCTTTCAAAATTTTTATTTTAGCTTTCAAAGAGTCATTTTCAGTAGTGATCTTTTTAAAATTAGCAACCATAATTTTGTGAGCTTCATTTAATTTTTCAAAATCTGAGAAGAGCTCATTCATCACCTCTGCCATTTCAGACTTTGACATATTTGGCATAGGGTCAACGGTAGGCTGAGAGGGAGAGGGTGATGGTTCAAAATTGGGATCAAAATTTGGTAGATATGATATCGGTTGAGGGCTCGGTTCGGTTAGGGGCTTTAAGAAGTGAATCGGTCGGGGCTCAAGCATCGGTTGATGAGAGGTGATCGGTAAGGCTTGAGCTTGGTAGGTCTGTTGAATTGGTTGCATCAGCGGTCTGAGAGTGGGCATGGTTTTACACTGACCATAAAAAGATCTACCTATGTTCTGAATTTTGAAATTGTAAGGGTTACCTGCCTCTGTCTTGGAAGTAGAAACGGGTTCGTCAAAGTAGGTCAGGGGAGATCTCATAGGTAGGGTCTGGTCATTATAAGATGAGTGTTCATTGGAGTTGGGGTGTCTATAGATAGGTGACTGCAAGGAGATGGGTTTATCATCGGTTCCATCAATAGCAACAAAACTGACATCAGCATCTTCATCTATGTCAGCATTCTCATTCTCAGAGTCAGTCTCAAACCAAACTGGCATAGCTTTTTCAGTTCCATCCTTGGCAACTAAGCTCTTAGATTTAGATCTAGGTTTTTTCTTGAATGGTTTCTTCCTCAAAAATTCATACTTCGGTTGAGGACATTTGGAGGCAAAATGGCCGAGTTTTATACAATTGTAACACACAAGCTCACCTTGGGCATTCTTTCCGTCGGTTGAGGTTGAGGTTTGGCCTTTCTTTTGAAAGTTCCCAGATCTTTGGAATGATGAGGATTTGGGTTGGAAGGATTTGCTGTGAGTTTGTTGGGATCTCTTAAAATCTTTGAACTTTCTATAGTTTCTAGCGAAGGCAGCAAATTCATCTTCTTCCTCAAAAATCACACTAGATGATGTATTGGTTTGAGTTGGTTGAGGCTGAGAGATTGAGGGAGAGTCATTGGTAGTAGGTTGGCTGGTAAGCATAGAAGAACCAGGGAAGATCTCGGTCTGAGCTGGCAGAGATAGATTTTTAAATTGTTTTTGAACTCCACTCAGCCGGTTGAGCTCTTCCTCATATAAAAACAAAGTAGACACAATGTTCTGAATATGAGTAACGTTCAAATCACGGCATTCTTTCAAAATAGCAACCTTCACATGCTACAAATCTCCAAGAGAATTGAGGAATCTCATGTTTAGGTCTTTCATAGTAAAAACTCTACCTAAAGATGCACAAGAATTACTCACCTCGCAGAAACGGTCGTACGTTTCCTTTAATGTCTCATTTGGATTCTTCTTAGAGTCTGTTGTCCTTGGCCACTTGATCTCCTTCAAAGTATCTGAGTAGACTCTGCCATACTTGTTGAGCAGTCTCATAGCATTGTACTTGTTTGTATAGTCTGTCATCAGGTCCGGAGGTTATGATGTGCAAAGCTTTTCTATCCAAGGAATCACAAAGTTTGTCATCCTCATTCCATTCTTCACGTGGTTTTGGCACATAAGTTTCATAAACCTCAAAATCTTGTTCAGACATTCTATCTACATAATCCATGAGAGGAGTTTTGGGTGCTCTAGTTGCAAGATTGATTTTTAGGGGTGTCATTGGACCATCTCTGACTACAGTTGTTAACCTATCATCTATTGAGTCCAAGTACCGCATGATTCTGTTTTTCCATACTGTAAATTCGTTTTCGTTCAACATGGAAACTGTTGCCAAGTTGTATGATTGCATGATTTTTCCTGCCATTTTGGAATTGGCAATTCAAGCGGTTAAGCTTGGAAAAATGATTTTCGAAAATTGCTAGCTCTGATACCAATTGTTAGGTCCCAAATGGTAGGAATCAGGCTAGAGGGGGGGGGGTGAATAGCCTGTTAAAAACTTTTTGCTAAAAACTCATTTGATCATTGAAAATATTAAGTTGAACTTGCTAACCGGTTGAGAAACATTTAAGCAGCGGAATGTCGGTTAGAAGGACATATTAAACTTAAGATAAATCTCATGCAACCTGGACAAGTCTTATTTCCAAGTAGGACAAACAAGTTTTGCAGTAAGTAGAATCAATAGGTTGTGACCGATTGAGAGAATGTCAACCAGTTACAACTACACAACAAATAAACAAACACACAGAAGAATGACTCGTTGTTTGAAGAGGTTCAGAGTGTTAAATAACTGCTACGTCCTCTACCAAGTTTGGTCAGAACTTGGATTTGTGAAAGTGCACTGCTATTAATGGTTCTTACCTATTACAAGTTGCAAGCCAATGATTGAAGGCTGCAAAACTAAAGATGACCACTAACGGATCGTGCTACAATAAAGACCAGGTGTTTTCTAGAGATGTGCTCACAAGTTGAGCTGATTTCTCTAGGGTGTTGTGTGTGAATCAATCAATGTGTTCCATAGGTAGTTAATGAAGGAACACTACAGCATTGATTGAGGTGCTCAGTGTATAAGTCCTACAGAGATGTCTAGTGAATAGGGGACTTGCTTTGAATGCTTTTGAACTAAGGAATTTGCAGGTTGGTAGTTCAAAGCAGCTCACTCTCAAGAATCATAAATGCACCAACCTTCTTCAATGCTCCAGGGAAGCCATTTATAGTGAACTTCAAATGAAGGAGCCGTTGTCTTTGAAGAGGTTGCAATGATGACTTGATCAGGCATGCCTTTGAATGGGAGGATCTTTGCATTTAATGCCTGAGATAGGAGAGAGAAGATTTTCCTTGAGTGATTGGATGGATGTGAGTACTGGTTACTTTGACAATCCATTTTGAGCTTCTGACAGCCGCAGGAATGTCACTTCAGCGTCCATTCAGCATGCTTGTTTTACCAACTTTAGCTAAAGTAAATTGCTGGGTAGTTGGAAGCAATAAATGCTTCGGTTAGGCTTAGCTGATGGAAGCTTGTTGAGAAAGCTTTAACCGGTATGAGAGGAGATATAACCTGTGAAGGTTATATAAGTTAGTTAGGGCGACCGGTTAGGTAGGCTCACCGGTTGAGAGATCAACCGGTTAGGTAACTATACCAAGTAACTCACAGGCAAACAGAGGGGGAAATCCTTCAGGTCTTCAAGTCTTCAAAGTCTTGAGAAAATTACTTATTTTAAAACACTGGCACTAGCACTAAGGGGACCTATCATACATAAAAAAATTCTATTTGGTCTAATTAAAATTTGAGGTCCACATTAATGCTTGTTGTGATTGGGATTAAGCAATTCTAAACTTAAACATATATTTGACTAACATATTCTTATCGCCTCTGCGACAATAATCATCTCAACTTATCTTATCGCCTCTGCGACAATCATCATCTTAACTTATCATGTTGCCTCTATGACAATCATCATCTTAACTTATCCCTGTTCCCATATGTCGAGCCTCTGGCTCCCTCCCCAGGTCGCTGCGCCTTGGTCCCTCCCCAGGTCGCAAGGTTTGGCGCCTGGGGCTCTCCCCAGGTCGCCGCGCCTGGGTCCCGCCCCAGGTCGCAAGGATTGGCGCCTGGGCTCTCCCCAGGTCACCTCTCCCAGTTTGGCGCCTGGGTCCCTCCCCAGGCCACCCGGTTTTGTGCCTGGGCCCCTCCCCAGGTCACTGCGCCTGGGTCCCTCCCCAGACGCAAGGTTCGGCGCCTGGGTCTCTCCCCAGGTCACCTCCCCAAATTCTTCGAGCTTTAACATCAACTCTTCTTGTCTTCATCATCAAGCTTTAGCGGCAACTCCCTATATCAACTTTCTTCATCTATTCACTTTATCAACTTTGGCGTCAACTTTAACTCGTAACCTTTCGCCAATCCTCGCTTGATTTTCGAACCACATTAATCCATCCGCTGATTCACGAAACAGAAAATTAAAATTGTTAGGTTTCTACAAGTATGGATAACCATGACAAGCTATGTCGCTGAATAATTCCCGCCATCTTCCTTCCATCCCATTTACAAGTTACATCATTCTAGATTGACAAACTTTATATAACTTTTCCTCCTAGGAGCGATAATAAAAATACTTAAACTACAAGAAAAGTTACATAACTTTTGTTATCTAGTGCAATAACCAAAAATTTAATTATAAACAATTTGCGAGAACTTCATTGATAAAAACGTTTCAAATGATCAACACTCCAGGCATTCTTCAGCTCTTCACTATCCTGCTTCCTAAGCTGGTAAGTCCCTTCTCAAATAACCTTGGACACCTGGAACGGCCCTTCCCATTTTTCATTTAACTTGGTAAAACCTGGCTTAGGCCCCGTTGCCTCCGCACTTCTCAACACCCAATCACCTACTTTGAAAGACCTCTTATTTACTCGCTTATCATGTTGGGCCTTCATCCTTTGTTTATAATTCACCATCCTCATTCTCGCTTGAAGTCTTCTCTCATCCACCAAATCGAGATCGTTACATCGCCGTTGGCCATTTCTCGCCTCATCATAGTAAGTCACTCGGTATGTCGGCAGCGCCATTTCAGCCGGTGCCATGGCCTCAGATCCATAAGTCAAAGCAAATGGAGTTTCACCAGTTGAGCCCTTTATAGTGGTTCTAACATACCACAATGCCGTCGGCAATTCTTCTAACCATGCACCACCTTTTCCCTCCAAATTCTTACGCAAGGCGGCAATGATTTGCTTGTTTGCCGCTTCAGCCTGCCCATTGCACTGTGGCCTATATACCGCCGACATCCAATGTTTTACATTCATCCTCTTGCATTCTGCAGCAAATTTCTTCCCAAACTGTGTTCCATGATCAGAGATAATAGCCCTAGGCAAGCCATATCTGCACCAAATGTTCTCCTGAACAAACTTGGTCACATTATCCTCACTTATTGTCGCCAAGGCCTTCCCTTCGGTCCACTTCGTAAAATAATCAACAGCGACTACCACATGCTGGCATCCTCCCTTGGCCTTTGGAAATGGCCCAATCAAATCTATGCCCCACTGTGATGATGTGTATCCGAAAATTTTCCCATTTTTTGTTTAAAAGAAAATCAACGAAAACGGAGTCGCCACGCCATTTTAATTTTGAGGGCCAAAACTTTGAAAAAAGCCCGAGATCAGAGATTTAGGTTCGGAGGTCATGTTACGCGTCGGGAAGGACGTTAGTGTGCACCCGACGCGCCTCGTAAAACGAGTCTTCCAAGCTGAAAATCATTTGTGTGTGTGTGTGTGTGTGTTTTGGCCAAAATAAGTTGAAACTCAGAAAAGTAAAAATTGGGATATCTTTTTAAGACTTTAAACTGATCCCATGATTTTTTGGAAGATTTTTGGATTGAGATTTGGTACTCAAAAGACCTTTTGAAGTTGAGAGCCATTTCTGCCAGAATGAAAAAGGCAGTGGACCTTTGATTTTGAAATGGATTCAAGGGTCTTAAAACTTCATAATCTGGATAAACTCAGAGAATAAAAGTTGTTCTAGACACCTTAAATAAAGTTTGTGCGAAGGAATTTTCCATTTTGGAGAAGATTTGAGGGGTCAAAACCTTCTGGAAACCTCAGATATGAGATCTGGATTCCCAGAAGCTGATGAACTAGCCTCTGAAAGAAAATTTGAAAAGAGGAGTTTTACTCACCCAAAAAATAAAGTAAAAATATGTCTGGAAAGCTCTGGATGTTGGCTACAAAAAGTATTTTGTAGTCAACACCAAATTCCAAGTTCATCTGTGTCCAAAAATTAAGACCATGGACTGAGGTCTGAGAAAATTGCTACTGGACAGCAACTTCTCAAGAAAGAAAATATGATTTTAAGGGGGGTTTTGCATCCATGCTTGTCCCCATTTCCCTAGGTTTTGGTTAGTGATCACTAGACATTTTAGTGGTGAACCAACTATACCAAACCATCCTTGGGGTACATTAGGACTAAGCATTTCATTTGCTTGGGAAGGGGATTTTTATCCTTTGAAAATGAGATTTTATGCTTGAAAATGGTTTTTAGGGTTTTGAAAATGAGTTTTCTTTGCAAGAAAGTAAGAGAACTTGAAAATAATGTTGATCTTTGTAGAAGATCATCCATGGAGATGGTCTTCCATGGTGATCTTCTTAGATCTAGAGCAAGAAGATGAAAGAACTACATTTTGTAGTTTGAAGATGCATGCATGGATGAGATTTAGGGTTAGGAAGAGGAGGGTTTACCAATCTTCCTTGTGTTCTTGAGTGTTTGGCTTGAGTGTATGAATGTTTAGGGCTTTAATATGAGAGTGAGTGGATGAGTGTGAGTTGGGAAAGATTGGAGAGAAAATGGTGACAATTCAAGTGAATTCTCACTGTTTTCTCTCTATATTTCGCCAGAGGTTCGGTGCAAAATGTGTTGTTCCTCCTCATTTTTGTGACTGGAGGGCTCAATTTATAGCCCTCTGGAAATTGCAAAGATGTCCGCGCGGATAAACCCTGCAGCGTGCACTGTTCATTAAATGCAGCTCCAGCTTTGGACAAGGGGAATATTTCTTTTCAAAATTCAAATTGACCAAATCAGATTATGTTTCCAGCATTTCTATTTGTGGTTTTATTCTTTTGTTTTTCTTTTTTAAGATTCTTTTTAAGGTTTAACCTTAAATAACAATGCCCATTTTACCCTCACTTTGTTAGGAAAGTTAGGATTGTTAGGAATTGTTAGAAATGTTATAACTTTCGTTAATTTTCTAACGAAAATTCTAACAAGCTCAAATTGGAGCACTTACACCCACATGTCAAAAGGCCAAGTCGCGACAATCGGGGTCTGCTCAGTTGCTGGTTGCCGCGGAATATTGTCAAACCTTTGACACTTCTCGCATTTCCGCACATAATCCTCTGCATCCTTCCTCAAACTAGGCCAATAAAAACCATGAAACAAAACTTTCTCCGCTAAAGATCTCGCCCCCGGATGACCAACACACACACCTTCATGAATTTCAAACAAAACTTTCGCCACCGTTCCTGGCTCTATACACCTCATCAATGGTTTTGAAAAAGATTTCCTATATAGAATGCCATCCTGTACAGTAAACCGTGGTGAGGTTGCCTTTATCAATTTAGCCTTTTCCTCATCAGGCGGCAATTCTGCCTTATCCAAAAAATCCTTCATTTCTGTCATCCAATTTTTCTCAGCTTCCTCAATCTCCAATATCACAGGCCTATCAATTACCGGCACATCAACATACTCCACCATTGGCTCAGCAGCTGCTTCACTCTTCTCGCCCCCAGCCGCCCTGCTCAAGGCATCCGCCTCAGAATTCTCCGCCCTATCAATTTGCACTATCCCAAAACTCGAAACTGCTCAAGATGCTTCTCGCCAGATTGCAATATTTTGTCAAAAACGAGTTCACCACCCCATATTCACCTCGCACTTGATTGACTATAAGCTGGGAGTCAGAATGAATCACAATCTTTTTTACCCCAATATCCCGCGCACATTCAATTCCCGCAATTAAGGCCTCATACTCTGCCCGATTGTTGGAAACTGGGAATTTGAATCTAAATGCCTTCTTGTATTTACATTCCTCATCTGGTGACATCAAAACCATTCTCGCGCCGCCCCTATCCTTGGCCGACGAACCATCCACATGCAACATCCAGCAATCTGCCGGCCTCTCCTTCTTTTCAATCAGACTTGGCACCGCTTGCTTTGCCACCTTCCTCTTTTTGCTCTCCTCAATCAATTCCGCCTGAGACTTAGAAAATGAAGTCTCAACAATAAAGTCTGCCAAAGCCTGCGCCTTAATAGCCCGGCAGGATTCATATCTAATGTCAAACTCCGTCAACTCGATTGACCACTTCAACAACCTTCCCGCAAAATCAGGCTAGTGCAAAATCTTTCTCAAAGGGGCATCTGATAAAACAACAATCGTATGGGCGACAAAATAAGCCCGATAAAATAAGCCTTCAACTTTCTTGCCGCCACCACCAGCGCATAAGCTAACTTCTCGACATTGAAGTATCTCGCCTCAATCTCGCTCAAGGCTTTGGAAACATAATAAACTGGCCTCTGGACTCCTCCATCTTCCCTTACCAAAACTGCAGCAACCGCATAATCAGAGGCCGCCAAATAAACAAATAACTCATCCCCATCAACTGGACTGCACAGTAATGGTGGCTTCCCCAAGTAGGCTTTCATCTCTTCAAAGGCAACTCCACATTCCTCATTCCACTCAATATTTTTCCCGCCTTTTAACACCTTGAAAAAGGGCAAACACCTTTTGCAGACCTAGAAATAAATCTCCCCAAGGCGATTATTCTGCCATTCAGCCGTTGGATCTCGCGAATAGACATTGGGCGACATATTCAACAAAGCTTGAATCTTCTTCGGGTTGGCCTCGATCCCGGGCCTGTTCACCAAAAACCCCAAAATTTTCCCGCCGTCACACCAAACGTACACTTACTAGGATTCAGCTTCATGGAGTTTCTTCTCAAATTCTCAAAAGTTTCAGCGAGATCTAGCAAATGATTATTCTCCTTGGACTTGATCACCATATCATCAATATACGCCTCAATATTCCGCCCAATCTGCGACTTAAAGACCTCATTAACCATCCTCTGATATGTCGCCCCAGCATTCTTCAAACCAAATGGCATCATCTTATAGCAAAAATTTCCCTTTGGGGTCCTGAAGGCAGTTTTCGCCTTGTCCTCCTCAGCCATCTTGATCTGATGATATCCCGAGTAAGCATCAATAAAGCTAAAAACCTTGTGGCCATCAATGGAATCCACCAACTTGTCAATTTTCGGCAAAGGATAGCAATCCTTTGGGCACGCCGTATTCAGATCAGTAAAATCAATACACATTCTCCATTTCTTGTTTGATTTTAACACCATCACGGGACAAGCCAACCAGACAGGATATTGAATCTTCTCTATTATTCCTGCTTTCAACAGCTTCTCTACCTCCTCCAGAACTGCAATCTCCTTCTCGGGCGATAAATGCCTTACTTTCTGCTTAAACGGTTCTACATTAGAATCAGCATTCAAACAATGCATAGCCACATTTTCATCAATCCCCCTCATATCTTCAGGCCTCCAAGCAAAAACATCCAAATTTTCCTTCAAAAATTCAACCATACATTCCCGCACATCCCGCGACAACTGCTTACCAATCTTTATCTTCTACTCTGGAAAATAACAATTAACTTCTATCTCCTCCAACTCTTCTCCCGCCTGAAAATCCGGCTCATCTCGAACTTGTAGGGTTTTCAACCTCTATTCTTTTCCTCTTCTTTCCCTTGGCGACGATTGCCTTCCTGGGGTCAGCGAAAACATTCCCAGTAGGCCGCCCTTGTGGATCCTCCACCTCGATAGTTTCACAATCATCAGACTCATTCACAATCTCTCCAACATCCTCCTCAACAACTTCTTCAATCATGGGCTCATCCATTTGCACAAGTCTCACAACTCTCGCATAACTTATATTATGGGCCATATTTACTACTTCCATTGCCAAATAATTTTCGCCGTCATCGTCATCAGGTTCTCGCCACGTAACTACTTCATTCATTGATTCTCGCGGAACAACCACATCAGATTCCCACTCTTCCATCATCTCCATTTCCCGCATATCTTCAATTCCCAATGTCACCAACTCTGGAACTTTCCTGGCCACTGCAACTACCATAGCCGTGCCCTTCCTCATGATATCTGTCACAATCCAGTCATCATCATCCCTCTTCGTTTCCACAATCTCAACCACATTTATCTTCAATTGATTGGACACAGGCTTGGTAGTCATAGAATTCGTATTTTCAACCTTTCCCTTCTGCATTTCCTTTTTCTTCCTCATCACAGTGATCACCTCGCTTTTCAAACATCCAATCCCATTAGAAGTAGGATACTTCACCCTTTGGTGGGGAATTGACAAGACTATTTCAAAGCTCAACATGAATGGAATTCCCACTATCGCATTGTAAGGGGAAACAAGATCAATCACCATGAACTCAACATTCTCGCTTCTCGCCAACTTCCCTTCGCCAATCTCCACATCCAACATAATCGTCCCCTTCACCTTGACAGCATGATTGGTAAACCCTTCCAAATAACCCTTGTGCGGCACCAAATTGGCCTCAGTATAATTCATCCTTTAAAAAGCATCATAATAAAGCACATTCCTGCTCGCCCCAAAGTCTACCATAACTCGCTGCACAATATTGTTGCCAGGATACATCGTGATAATAATAGGCTCACTTCCATGACTTTTAGTAACAGCTAATTCTCGCCTGGAGAAGCTGATTACCCTATCTTGGCTGGCTGGAAACTGAGGAACATCAAAGGTATGCGACAAAGTCATGATTTGATTGTTCAACTGAGCCACGCTGGGCAATGGTTCCTGAATCACATCCACCAAATTTCTCTCGGGCCTTCGCTGATCATCCCACCCAACATTTTCCTCCAAATATTCTTTCAAACCGCCCCTATCAATCTGCGCCTGAACCACTCGCCTCAAATTATAACAATCATCAGTTTTGTGCCCCCTATCTTTATGATACTCACAATAACTGCTTTGGTCCATAGCTCCCTCAGATCCTGGCCTAATGTTGTATGGCTCAGGTAGATTTACCTTCTTCAAAATCTCGCTAAGGGGAGTGTTCAATCTGCTATACTTAATGACTTTTCTAGTCTGATCACTCTGGCCACCATAATGGTTATACCCACGACCTCCCCCACGGCCTCCACTACCTTCTGCCTGACTTCCGCCCCGATTGTCGCCAAATCTCCCCCTGTCATCTTGCACTACTTCCACCCTTTCCTTCACAACCTTCTTTGCCACAGAACTTGGTGCCTGAGTCCCCTTAAACTTGACCTTCGCACCACCACAAAATCCCCTAACTCTTTCATAGAATTCCCCCGTTGTTTTTGGTAATCTCATACCTAACTCTTGCTTAAAATGACCTGGCTGCAAATTGGTATTGTACAACATGATTATCTCGCCTTGGCCGATATCGACGACTTGATTTGCCACTTCCATGAATCTGTCCGTAAAGCTTGCAACCCCCTCTCCCTCTTTTTGCTTGAGGCTGCACAACTCCGTTTTCTGTACTGGTTG
The DNA here is from genome assembly GCA_022495995.1 of Adenophora triphylla var. japonica. Classification (NCBI taxonomy): domain Eukaryota; kingdom Viridiplantae; phylum Streptophyta; class Magnoliopsida; order Asterales; family Campanulaceae; genus Adenophora; species Adenophora triphylla. Next base: position 56,292 of record JAFEMH010004271.1, read on the forward strand.
CGACCCTGATGCACTAAATCTCGCTAAAAATTTCTCCCTGAAATCCTGATAACCAGTTATCGACTCTTCGGGCTGCGCCAAAAACCATTCTAACGCATGGTCTGCCAAGGTGCTTACCAAAGCTCGACATAGAATTGCCTCATTCTCAGTCAACAGCGACATTGTGGCCTCAAATCCTCCTACATGGGTTATTGCTCTAGACTTTTCGAAATAACTCGAAAAATTCGGCACGCGGAAACTTGGGTCGGGGGCGACACCTTTGATACTCTTAACAAATGGAGCCAGAAAGGACTTCTTTTCTTCAACCTTCTTCGTTCCCGCCTCTAACTCCTTTATCTTTTTAGCCATTTCCGCCATCTCGTTTTTCCACTTCTCTTCCTCCTCTTTCTTTGCCTTCTCAATCTCAGCAGCCTTAGCCAGCTCTGAGGCTTTCAAGGCTTCAGCAACTTTCTTGGCCTTTTCAGCTTTGGCTGCCTCAGCGTCTCTCCTTTCCTTTTCTTTCTCATACTCTCTATCCTTCCTCTCTTGTCGACGGCGATCTCTATCGCGCGGTGACCTTTCCTCTCGGCGGGCCCCATCAGAATGCCTCGATCGGTGCAACCTTTCCTCCATATGGGTCCCATCACTTGCATACTTTATGCGATTAGGCTGATAATCCCTATCTGCCGTTGACCCCTCATCACTTTCATACTCATAGTAATACGACTCTTCACGCGAGTTTCCCGGCATATAATAAATCTTCTTCCTTCTCCCCTCATCATGATCTCGATGTTTTCTCTTCATCACCACGCCCTCTGGCCTTACCTTGGTCACATCTCGCCCAGGCTCCCTGGCCTTATCTTTAGGCGGCGGCATGTTTCTCGCCCGCCTTGGCTCATTGGCAACACTAACACTAGCCTCTCGCTCCCGCTCACCAACTGGGGCCCTTGCCGCCTCGCCGGCCAACAACTCCTGGGGAACATGAGAAGGCTCCATATCCAATTCCCTTAACTGCTGATTATTGGCGAGAACTCGCAGCAACATTTCATTATCTGTCCTCAATCTATCCACCTTTGCTCTCGCCTCTGCACCCTTTGATTTAGCGGGAATTTGCCCTTCGTCCAATGCCTTAGCCTTCTCAATTCTCGCTCTTTCATCTCGCTCTCTAGCTCGCCTTGCACTAGAGTCAGTCTGAGATGTATGGGCCTCCAAATCTCTATCAGATCCCGCCCCAGCACGAGCTTCCTTGGCATTGGGGGTTGCCAACTTCAGGTTTTTGGGCCGCCTTGGAGGGGGTAGCTTTATCTTGTCCCATCACTACAACTTGGAAACAAACAAACAAGTATTCCCAACAAGCACTTTAAGTCAAACAACACCTTTTACAAACAGAACCACAACTCTGACAACTTTAGAAATATCCCTTCTGACAACAAATCATTACACACTCTATCAATCTACCAGAAAGCTTCAGCAACCAAAACAATCTTCCCACGCCAAGAAATAAGAACACTGACAGCCACTAAGCCAAGCTTCTGACAACGAACACCTCACACGAACTACAAATCCCTATCAACTTCAAAATAAATGACTTCACACCAACAACAAAGCTGACAATAACAACTACTGACAACAAGGATTTTCTAGGCTCCACCGAAGAACAAGAACAGTATGCCACCTTCAAACTCTCCACCAAACAGCCACCAACGACCTCCAAACTTCACCAAACCACCCAACGAAGAACGCTCATGTCACGACCCTAAGCCTAGGCACATTCTTGGTCACACGTGAAGCACGTGAGGTTGGGTATGCCTTGCATATCATCCTTAGTTTGCTAGTATTTGATTTCTTACGTGTTCATTTTGAGCCATTTTGTTGAACTATGTGACTTTGAGATGTTATAACTTGATTTAATGCTATAATGTCTAAATAAAGAAAAGTGGTGTAGTTCATTGGTAACACTTGAATTCTAATTTGAAGTGTTATAAAAAGTTATAAGGAGCTTACGTGTAAAATAAAGCTTAAGGTGGTGTTTTGTGGATTTTAAAACGTTGAGGAGCTTGATTGTAAATGTGTTATATATATCCTCTCTTTAGCTTCTTCAAGAAGCTCACTATGTTCCTCAGTATTCTAAAGGGTTCTACCAGCCAAGGAAGAGCCTAAACCCTAGCTTAACATCTACAAATTCCCAGAAATTCAGTTGTTGGTGTTGATTGATTCCAACTTGGAAATTTTGCTAAGGGAAGTGAGTTGAGCAAGAAGAAGTGGCTTTCTTTCTCTTTTATTTAGATAACTTGAGGTAAGTTGTTGTGTTTCTTTTCTTATAAATGTCCATACCCAGTGAATTGATGGTTATGTGATGTTATTATGATTGTGTGAGTGGTTGTTGACAAGTTTGTAGCTTGTAACTTCAAGAACCATGAACTGAGCAGTGGTAGTTGATAAAGAGGTAAAAAGTTGATATCTTGGCTTGGGTTGGGATTGAATCATGTTATATATGTGTTATGGGACTGTAAGGGAGTATATTAGAATCCCCAAACCAAGTTTATTCCTGCTGAAAACTGCCTTGAAGTAGCTGAGAACAAAGGTGGCAGAACTGGGTTGTTGTTGTTGTGTATTGCTGATGTTCTTGCTGTTGTGCTGCAATTTCGTGGCTCCAGGTGGGGGGCACGACTCGTGCACATGAGCACGAGTCGTGACCATGCTGAGGAGTCGTGAGGCACCAGTCGTGGCCTTGGAATCAGTCGTACAGGGCTTGGAAACGACTCGTGACCTTCAGCACGACTCGTTCTCAAAACTGCCTTGAGTGAGCACCTTTGGAAGCTTTTAAACCTAGTTAAATGAGTGTTGATTTAATAACTCTTTAACCATACTTGTAGTAAAAGTTTAGTACAACATTGTAGAACTTGGAATAGTCCAAAAAGGTATTGGCAAGAGCTTTAAAAATTGATTTAAAGTTGCTTGAAAGGCAGTTTTATTGCTGAACTATTCTAATCTGCAGTTTTGGTCCATTTTCTAGGCTTTGCAAACCTAGGCTAAACAACTCGGATTGGAACACTTTTTGATCCTGTATTTAGTACAACTATAGTACTACATTAGGGAATTTGAAATGGGCCAATTGGATAATGGGAAGTGCTTTAAAAATGGTCATGAACTTGCTTGAAAGGCAGTTTTTGACCATTGAACCAAATGTTATTAAACTTGGTTTTTTGAACTTGAACCCTAAAGGGAAGTTGTTCAAAGTTGTATAGAGATTGTGTAGGGCTGGTTATATGTTGTTTTACCCCTACATGGTGACTTGTACAAGGTCCTTGGCTTATATAGTGCCTTAAATAAGAAGTTGCACTACTGTGTTCGTTAGACAGGAGTTGAACACCCTGTTTCTACTTTCCATAGTATGAATTGATTACGTAAGACTTATGTAATATACTTGGTGACATAAGTGCTTACCTGTTCATAGTTGATTGTGTACAAAGTGTTTAAATACTTGTTGCACTGTTTCTTTGGTTGAACATGAGTATGTAATACCATGTCATTGTATTGTATTGTTATTCAATAGTGTTGAAATACATGTGCACTATTGTGATCGATTTAACATGAGTTATAGTTCCATGTTATGTATATTTATGTCCCATAGGGTGGACGTATGTTCAAGTAACTGTTATGTGCTTGACTATGATGGTATCAACTGAACATTGTGGGGGTATATGGGATCCCAACACTTATGAGAAGATATTTCATAAGTTGTTTCGATTGCCTTATACCCGTGACCTCTCCCCCGTCTGTGGCCACGGTCTGGGGGTGCGCAGCTTCTATGGATATGTGCAGTCATGCCATATGAATGCTGATAACTTATATGGATCTCTGTCGGGGTCGTATAAGACGTGAATAAGCACTAGCATTTCACGAGAGCGGAGTATCCCTCCCACCGTTGTACTACATATGATTCAGATGGGAATGGTAAGGGAAAGGTAACGTAATGTGTTTACTGTTTCCCAATGTGTTATTGAGCAACTTGATTGTATGTTGCATTGTATATGACTTATTGGTCAGAAGGAAAAGGTAACGTAATGTGTTTACTGTTTTCCAATGTGAGCAACCTGTTTATGTGTTGCATATTGTATGGCATATTGTTGCATACATAATGACTTGCTGAGATTTTATCTCACCCCTTCTCCCTTTATTGTTTTAGATCCCGCTGAGACAGGTAGACCGGACCAGTGAGGCCGGGGAAGAGTTTGGACTCCTTTTGGGTTGTCAGGGTATGAGTTCTTTTGGGAGTTGGGGCTGTATTTGGTTGTTATTCTTTTGGGGATTGTATTGTATATAAAGTTCTACAACATGTTTCAGTTGTATCGTGTTGTAAGTAACTTAAACTTGGTTTGATTTTGGTTGGCTTGTGTATAGCCTTTTCAGTTGTATATTTTGTAAAACCAGGGTGTGTTTGGTTTGAAAACAGGTTTACATATCGCCTCCGTGTAGAGAGGTTATTTTGAAATGATTTTAAAAACGTGTTGTATACTTTTCAAGATAAATGAAAGAAAAGTTTTTTTGAAATGGTATATTTTTGGGACCCTCCATTCTGGGACACGATTTATAGGTCCAGGAGTTGGGAGGTGCCCACATCTCAGGTCCCGACAACGGAACCAGCTGATGCTACACAGAAAAATGTGTTGCACAGGAGCTGAGCTTGCAGCTGCAATGGAGGATACTCCGGCTGGTCTTCTTGGAATGGTTATCTCCGTCTCCTACACACAAGTAAATATAGTGAACTAAACCGGGGGTGACTCCGGTAAAACCCCTCCGGCGTGAGAATAAGTGACTGTTTGTAAGAGAGATGAACAACAATGGAAACTAGAGAGAGAGCTTAGAGAGAGATAGAAAAGACTTACCAATAATGTTTTCTCTCATGCTTATATACTACTATGCAACCATGTGCCTTGCACATGGGGGACACGTGTCAATCATCCATGGCATTAAGCCAACCACCCCAAAGTTAGTGGGAATTCACTGTTCACCTTGTCATATCACCATACTCTGACAAGAGTAGTGGGTGTACACGTGGCAGCACCACAATCACTTATCACTCAACAGTCATGATTATCGCCAGGCGACAACCCTACTGAATGACCATTCTAGTATTGTCGCCTAGTCCAACCCCTACACTTGTTGCCTAATGATTATACTCATCGTGTCACTTCCCGCCACGGGCACTCCCACACAATGCTTATTCTCACGCTTAGACGTATTCTTGTCGCCTACTATAATTCTCGCCAGTTAAGGTGGGGGTTACCGTTAACATCCATTTTACACTTCTTGCCACCCTTGACATATATTGCTCATCTTGGCCCATTAGGTCCACTAGGCCCATAAGGCCCAAACCAATATTTCATAATCACATCAGTAGCCCCCAATTTCGAGACCTGGATCATTCATGTTTCGGGCGAGAAATTTAAACGACTCGTCACTTCCCGCCTATATACATCCATTTCGCGAGATGTCATGTAATGATGACACCTGTAAGACATGTGTCACATCCGAGGACCCTTCAACTTTTTGACGGCTGTCATGGGACATATGAAAAGACATTTTGAAATTTGAAATCATTAAATGGGGGGAAATTAAAACATTGGGGGCCAATTAATTTTAACTGTTCCCAATAAATCCTTTGATATTCCTAAGGTATAAATACTCCTCCTCCCCCCTCCTTTACACTTTTTCGTCTGCCTGTTCTCATAACCCTCTAGCGATTTCCGGCGAACAGTAAGATTTTCCGGCTAGCTTGTTTCCAACCATTTCAGTCCTTCCTAGTCCCATTAGTAACTCAATCCTTATTCCCCCTTTAGATCTGGCTACAAATACTCCCTTTTCAGCCTGATTCATCCGTCCAATCACCCTGGAAACCAGCCCCTTCAACCGTCCGTTGAACATTTCGGCAAACCTTCAACCACTACTCGACTTTCTCAATGATCCTTTCTATTTTCCAGGTAATCAATTTAATCTCTAATTTCTTTATTTTCCTACCACTTCTTGATTGTCGCTTATGGCTAGATGTAAGAATTGCGTTAGGCAAGTTAGGTATGGTCAGTGTCAGAAATCTGGGGGTATATACTACTTAACTAGGGGCATTTAGGCGAGAATCCCACGGGATGATTTAGTTAACTGTTTAAGTGCTCATAGGGTAGATCCCGCCATTATTGCCGCCATCGAAGTTAGGGGTAGATGCTTTCTCCACTCTTCAGCCCCCATATCTAAAAAAAAAATTTAACTCTCGCGAACTCTGTGACCACCTTTGTCGCTTCTATGGATCTCCCATAGATTCTGACAGCTCTGACACTGACTTTCTCGCCGCGAGATCTTTAGCTAATAGGAATCGTTATAAACAAGTTCTTTCTTCTTCTGATTCAGGCGAGATGTCCATATACGCGTCTGTAGATAAAACCGTTATCTCTTCATCTCAGACAGTGATAACGGTTTAATCTACTCTTCGTAGTAACGCCATATAAGTATAGTCCAGTCTCAGGTACTTATATGGCGTTACTCATTACGTATGTGCATGTTTTGGTCAAATTTTGACAAGTGATTGTAAATAACCAAATATTTCAAGGAAAGAATTGGGTGAATTGGAATATAGATTTGTGTATGTGATAATCAAAGAACAAAGGAATTTTAACGAGGAAAGCCCTTGAACAAATTGTTCGCCGGCATAAAACCTCGGGAGGTTTTGGAAGACCTACCTTGACCAAAGTTTTACTATGATCAGTGAGCTACAAGCTTGGAAGTATGGAGAGAGATTACAAGAGTGTGAGTGTGTGAAATTACATGTGTCTTTCCCTAATTTTCATACCCCTATTTATAATAAAGGTAAAATAAAAAGATAATAATCAAATCCCTAAAAACTAGGCATGATGGAGTTACTGAGGAGAAGATTTCGGGCATGACTGTTGATGGTGGTTGGTGAAGAGTCATGGTTGAATTGGTCTTCTATGAGTGCACAAGTATCTCCTAAAAAATAGGAACCGCAAAACTGCTCCCAAGTTGGTCCGGCTTCAAGATGTTGATGAAGACGTTGAGCCAAGATGTCGGTCCAAGATGTGAACTCAACATGTAAAGTCAACTTGTAAAAAGTCAACTTGTGGACCAAGTTGTGGATCAAGTTGTGGAGGTCAAGTTGTAGAGGTCAAGTTGTGGAGATCAGGATGCTGAGGCGTCTTGACATGTTGACCTGCTTAAGATGCCAACCATATACATATAGTGAAAAATCCGTCCCCAACAATTGCCCCCAAAATTTCTTGAATCGGAGAAAACTTGGAGATTCAAGGAATTTTAAAACTGCTACTCTCCCCATCGACATTAAGGAAGCGGTTGATTACACCAAAGAGTTGTCGAACGCCTTGAATGATGCTTCTAAGTCCTTGATAGAAACCAAGATAAAGCTTTAAGAAACATTAGTTAAGGTGTTTGAAATTTGGAATGTTAGATAAGGGTTGGCCCTCAAAATTTTTATATTTTATTTGGCATGTCTTTGAGAGACACTTTGTTTGTTCTTTAGATAACATGTAAATGTTATAAACCGTAGGTAACATGAAAATGTTACAACCAATAGTTCACAACTTGAATAAGTGTGAAAACGTGCGCCCAGGCGAAGGTGTCGAAACCTTAATTCGTTTGGTAACATGAAAATGTTACAACCAATAGTCCACAACTTGAATAAGTGTGAAAACGTGCGCCCAGGCGAAGGTGTCGAAACCTTAATTCGTTTGAAGAAATAGAACAAGTATCAGCCGTCCTGGCGTGTCAACATGTTCTATCCCTCTCCAGCTAAAGTTTCAACATGTATCAGCCGTACTGGCGTGTCAACATGTTGAAATTCTTCTTCAGGTCCAAACATGTATCGGCCCGTCTGGCGTGTCAACATGTTTGACCTGCTCCAGCTTAGGTCTCAACATGTATCAGCCGTACTGGCGTGTCAACATGTTGAGCCTTTCTTCCCCAGGTTCAAACATGTATCAGCCGTACTGGCGTGTCAACATGTTTGACCTGCTCCAGCTTAGGTCTCAACATGTATCAGCGCATGGCGTGTCAACATGTTGAGCTCCCTTAGGTCTCAACATGTATCACCCGTGCGGCATGTCAACATGTTGAGCTGCTCGGCTTAGGTCTCAACATGTATCGGCCGTGCGGCGTGTCAACATGTTGAGCCTAAGCCGTTTGTTCAAGTTGTATACCTTGCAAAACAAATTCATGTTAGGATTGGGTGTTAGCTTTACCCCTCGATGCTTAAGTCAAGAAGAATTTTTAGCATAACATAAGAATTGACAAACATAAATAAATGACTTGACAAAATTTAAATCATACCTGTTTTCGGAGTTTGCTTTTATGAAAAAATGACAACTTACATGGAATACAACTTGAGGTACTGTTTTGCTAATATTTTGACATGTTGAAGATAGGTGGTCATCTTTTCCTTTTTTGTCAGCCTCATTATGGTCATTTTAGGACTATGAGCTTATCTTCTTCCAGTCTGATGAATTTAACAGCTCTCGTCCTGACATCTTCAAGTATCTTGCATGGAGTCATGACCAATTCGTCATAATAAGGTGACCCCTTCTTCAAGCCCAATCTGAATGCCTCGGTGGCTGTGAACATGTTCAAGTTGGGGATAGTCACTGCCTCTTTGTTGAACCTGTTCAAATAGTCCTTCAAGCTTTCGTCAGGTTGTTGCACCACCCTATAGAGGTCACTAGTTAGTTTCTCAAAAGCTCTATTACATGAAAATTGATTCACAAACATATTGACTAATTGAGAATAAGATGATATAGAGTTTAGGGATAGGCCGGTTAGCCATTTCAAAGCTGGTCCAGACAAGGTGGAACCAAAGCCCCTACAAAGACAGGCCTCTTTGAAGATTGAAGGAATGCTGATAATGTCCATTAATTCTTGGTATAGCAACACATGCTCTACTTGGATCTGTGCTCCCATCGTACTTCTTCATGTGGGGCACCGCAAATCTCTTCGGGATCTCCATGTTGGCTATTGCTTTGGAACAAAGCGAGACTCGCATAACAAGTTGGAGAAGCTTGATGATAAGGCAAGGTAACTCCTGTGCACATTCCTAATCATCTCTTTGATCTGCAACTCTCTAGCAACTTGACTTTCTGCAAAAGTGTTAGCATAAAATTGAGAAGAAGAGTGACTCGAATGCATTATAAAAACTCCCTGCTTTTCCTAAAGACGGATTGGCATAAGTGTAGCAAGAGGTTGGCGCAGTTGGCTGAATGGGAAGGTGTGACCATGTTGGGCAACTTGACTAGTTGTTACGGTTGTACTATCGATGCATCGCACTCGCCATGGGGATGTCTCCAAGATTGCCCCCCGCACCAAAAAGAGTTCTAGGAAATAAAGGCGATAATGGAGTTACAACTTGAGGCTCAACTTGATTCCTTTTCGCATTCTCAATTGCATTGAAAATCATAGTATTGGTATCCCGCCGAGCATCCATTCGCTTATTCGGTTCATTCAACATGGTTGCCATATTAGTCACGAAACCAAGATTGATTTCGACGCGGTCATCTCTCGAGGTGCATCTTGCCGCCCCCGCCGCCCGCCCACCGCGCGGAGGTTACCGAGGTTACGACCGGAAGTTGGATTGACCATTTTGATGTTCTAAACAAATCTAAAAAACCAAAGTTCCCACGGACGGCGCCAAATTGTTTTGGTCAAATTTCGACAAGTGATTGTAAATAACCAAATATTTCAAGGAAAGAATTGGGTGAATTGGAATATAGATTTGTGTATGTGATAATCAAAGAACAAAGGAATTTTAACGAGGAAAGCCCTTGAACAAATTGTTCGCCGGCATAAAACCTCGGGAGGTTTTGGAAGACCTACCTTGACCAAAGTTTTACTATGATCAGTGAGCTACAAGCTTGGAAGTATGGAGAGAGATTACAAGAGTGTGAGTGTGTGAAATTACATGTGTCTTTCCCTAATTTTCATACCCCTATTTATAATAAAGGTAAAATAAAAAGATAATAATCAAATCCCTAAAAACTAGGCATGATGGAGTTACTGAGGAGAAGATTTCGGGCATGACTGTTGATGGTGATTGGTGAAGAGTCGTGGTTGAATTGGTCTTCTATGAGTGCACAAGTATCTCCTAAAAAATAGGAACCGCAAAACTGCTCCCAAGTTGGTCCGGCTTCAAGATGTTGATGAAGACGTTGAGCCAAGATGTCGGTCCAAGATGTGAACTCAACATGTAAAGTCAACTTGTAAAAAGTCAACTTGTGGACCAAGTTGTGGATCAAGTTGTGGAGGTCAAGTTGTAGAGGTCAAGTTGTGGAGATCAGGATGCTGAGGTGTCTTGACATGTTGACCTGCTTAAGATGCCAACCATATACATATAGTGAAAAATCCGTCCCCAACAGTGCACATGAAAAAAAGCAGGTAGTTTTTGCAATTAAGCTTTCAGCATAGCTTGAATCATTTGAAGGTTCCATACGTGAACAAGTGAGGTTTATTATCATTTTTTATCCTAAGCGAGGTTAGCATTTATTAATAGTATACGTTTTAGGAATATTATTAAGAACATTGTTCTATTAACTTCTTTCATTTCTTTTTTTCAATTTAAATACTCTTTATATATCAGTGTAAAAACATAAAGGTATAACACATGACCCCAGAATGATTCAAAATTCAATAGTCGGAAAGTGCAGTGGCGTTTGAGAGCATGTCGTTGCTTCATTCTCAAACTTGACATATCGTGTCATCGGTGAGTCATATGATTCATGTTACCCGACCCCAAATTGTAATTTGTGTCTTTGTGATTAAGACTTTGTTTTCATTGTTATTGATGTGGTTGTGTTTGAGAGCATGCCTTTGCTTCATTCTCAAGCAAGGCTTTGCAGCTTTTAACCTTTTAAAGCATTTCTATATTGGAAGCCTGTGATTTATTAATGGTGGTTCCCCTCCTTTCCACTCAAAGTGTGCATGCCTGAATTAAACAATACCCTTATTTCAAGAATTCAACTACTTTTTCAAAACTTTATAGTGAGGGTGTGAAGTTGAAAAGTTATAGATTTGTTATTTCTTAATCTTAAAGTTTCGAAGAGGACTCTGTGGGTTCCATCTATCATCACTGATATGTCGTTAAATGACGTGGTCGATCGGACGTTTGATGATGCTCAAGAAGAAGGTGCAACAAAGTGGCATTCTTTTGGATGCTTTTTCCTTCTTTGCTCAATTCTAATCATCCAAACAAGTCATTCTTATGTTGGCTTGCCACAAATGTTTCGGTTTGGCTACGATGATAGGGATACGTGGACGTATAAATAAGCATTAGGTTGTTGTACGGTACAACTGCTAATGCAGAATAAGAACTACCTGCAGCTACTGAACTCTGCAGCATCTTCTTACCCCATTATATTGGATTATTCTGTTATGACTTGAAACTGCTAGTTGTACAAAGAGTAGAGCTTGCTGAGCTTGTTATAGTCATGAGTCTGGGAAATTCAAGTTGAAAGGGATATTTCGTGATGGGCCAGGCCCAATACATATCTACGAGTTATGGGCTACCATGCCCACAAATGGATCAAGATCAATAAAGCCCATCAAGGTTTGGAGGCATGGCCCGTCGATACGCTAGATGGCAGTCGTCGCCAATGAGCGATCAAGCCCATCTAACGACGAGCCTTCCCTTCACAAGCCAGACTCCATTCCAACGTAGAACGACGGTCGTCGCCATTGAGCGGTTTGACTCGCTCGTCCACTCGCTCGTCGAGTCTTGACAAGGTGACGATCCTCCTGGACATACAGCTCCGGGTCGTCCCTTCGCTTAGCTTCCTCAATAAGCTTGATTAATTAGCTATATTGGGGTAAAGTCAGACCTGACACTGGGACATTCTGCGCGTGCAATCATGGAAGCAGTAATAACGCCAAAAGGTGTGCAGGTTGACTTTCCTTTATAAGCCAAACTACTTATCCGTGTCAGACACAACAATGTCCTCATTTAGGCGGAGCAATCATGGCGTGACACGTGTACGCCTAGGGAATCAAGATGATCCAATGGTTCAGATGAAAACCCTAATAACACCTCATCCACTATAAATATGGGAACAGAATCATGGACTAAGGTAATGCTTATTTGCATGTTCACGTATACACACACTCTCCATACTATTTACACTATTTTCCAGTCCATACGCTGATTCTCACGCAGGAGGGGCTTGCCGGAAGACCCCCGGCGCAGTTTCACGGTTCTTTTCCTGTGTTGTGCAGGTCACAAGTCAGCTCAATCATTCGCTGGACACAATACCTGAGCCCAAACACATTCCTGCACCATCAGATTGGTTCCATTGCCGGGAATCGTTTGTCAGTGACCTTTCAACCACAGAATAACCGCCGGAAAACACCTGGAAAATGGTGTCAGACGGACACACCGCCAGCAAGTCCACCGGAGATGCGGCCAGACCACCTTCCCCTCAGTAGTGCCAACAGGAGGAGCCCAGATGTGAGGACCCCGACCCGGAACCTAACGCGTGTCCCGAGTTGGAGCGTCCCCAAACTAACTCAAATCACCTAAACTTTTTAATACTTTGATATAACTTTCAAACATAACACAATTAACATAACCATCTCAAAACAACTCCACTACTCTCCACATTGGAGGAAGAGTGGACCAACTTTGAAAATACTAAACTGTTTTAGTTACAAAAGATTGTGATTTTAACGTAGAAATTAAAGTTTATAATTACAAACTCCATAAAGGAATTATACCAAAATATACATTCTACGCCAACCTATACGTACCCTAACAATCCCCAAAATCACTTCCACTACTAGAAACAGGCCTTTTACCGACGGAAATTTCCGTCGGTAATTCCACATTTCCGTCGGTAAATGGATATTACCGACGGAATTCGTCCGTCGGAAATAATTGGTTGGTAATATCGACGGACTAATTCCGCCGGAAATACCGGCGGATTGTCCGCCGAAAAATCTGAAATTCCGCCGGGAACCGTCCGTCGGAAATGAGTAACGCCGGCCGGTTAACCGGAGCAATTTCCGGAGGTTACCGATGGAAATATCCGTCGGTAAATATTAAAAAAATAAATAAATAAAACCCATTACCGACGGTTATAACCGTCGGAAACCAAAAAATTTACCGTCGGATATGTCCATCGGAAATCTAAACCCTAAACCGACGGATATGTCCGTCGGTAATGAGTTTTATTTTTTTGATTTTTTATTATTTTCCGACGGATATTTCCGCCGAAAATTAGTATTATTTAATTTTTTAATTAATTTACCGACGGAAATTTCCGTCGGTAATCTGGCCAGATTTTAATAAAAAAAATCTGTTTTATTATTAAACCACCTGTAAAAGGCTGTAAACCTGTTCAAACAACGTGTTTTAAACAAATACAATTACAAACTACAAACACACACAAACAACCTGTTTCGCTTGTACATCAAATAAAATACATATGTTTGTCCAAATCAAGCGACAGGGGAAGGGGAAAGGGGAAACGGCCGGGGAAAGGGGAAAGGGGAAACGGCCGGGGAAAGGGGGAAAGGGAAAGGGGAAACGGGAAACGGGAAACGGGGAAAGGGGAAAAGGGAAGGGGAAACGGCCGGAGAAAAGGGGAAAGGGAAAGAGAAACTACATATGTTTATTTGTTTGTTTAATTACATGTCAATGAAAATTCATGTTTAACAACCACGAGCGCTGCCGCTGCTGATACCGCTACCACCACCATGCATGTATAAACCTATCAAGATATTAATTAAAAAACAATATATCAATATATATACAAATAAAAAGACAATAATAAAATGTAAACATTATATATATGACATTTACAATTAAATAATACTTACTGGCCACTGGGAGAGATAGATATTTCCATTTTTCCTTCCTCATTAATAATTGCGTCCAAATTAACCCGCCCGGATGGTTCACTACGTCCCGTAACCAGAAGTAGATCCCTTCCCTCCCGTCCTTGGTGAAACAAGACGATGGACAAAACCCGCAACCTTCCCTCTCTTTGAACGATTGCCACCTCGACCCGACATATCTAAACTAGTATATTATATATGTAGACAGAAAATATTATCAAGTAGAACAAAATTTAAATAGTAGGAAGCATTCAAAATAAAGACTACATGTCCAAGCAAATTATGGAGTAACATGTTTGCAGCCAATATACACTATGTGAAAAGAGTCCCACTACCACCATCACTACTACTACCACCACCACTACGTACTACCACCACCACTATTACCACTACTACCGCTACTACCACCACTACTACCACTACTATTACTAATACTACTACGTATACTACCACTACCACCACCACCACAAAATTAACAAAATAGAGAGGGGTAGAGAGAGAGGGTTTACATTTATAATGAGCTGGAGTGGAAAATATCAAGTCTTTTGCACAAGCATTTGGCCCAAAGATTGAAACTTTGAAAGTAGATTTACTATTATAATAATTAATCAGAAAACAAGAAAATCCCAAACTCCAGTTTTTGTATCTTCTACAAACTGAAGTTGGGGATTTTCTTGTTTTTTGATTAATTGGTAAATCTACTTTCAAAGTTTCAATCTTTGGGCATAATGCTTGTGCAAAAAACATGAGATTTTCCACTCCAGCATAACCCCATGGTAGTGGTTGTACGTGATAGTAGTGGGGTTGGCTTCTATCCCATCCCGAAATACACGTATGAATTGCAAATATCACTTTGTCTACTTTCTTTATAATCGAAAATCAAGAAATTTTGGCAGCATAACCCCATGGTCTCCAAGTGCACGACGTAGACTAGGTCAATCAAACACTATCGATTAGAATCGACAGTGTGTAATCAACCATGTCTAGTATACACTCAGAGAACAATAGGATTAATGCAACCGAAATATTTCAACTATCGACTATTCAAGCAATTTTAATAAACAATAATGATATTTATATATATACATATATGTATATTTTTATTTTTATTTTTATTTTTTATTTTATTTTTTATTTTTTATTTTTTATTTTTTATTATTATATTTATTATTATTATTATTATTATTATTATTATTATTATTATTATTATTATTATTATTATTATTATTATTTATTATTATTATTATTATTTATTATTATTATTATTATTATTATTATTAATTGTCCACATCACTGCAGCCCTCATGATAAAATTTTGCAACTTGAAAGCATCCCATGTCTGGACACCATCATTCCACAGCTGTTTGAGTTCATCCATCAGAGGTCGAAGATACACATCAATGTTTTTGCCTGGATTCGAAGGCCCGGGAATGAACAAACTCAAATACATATAAGGATCAGTCATACATAACCACGGGGGAAGATTATACACTGTGACTATAACAGGCCAACATGAATAAGATTTTGCCCCTAGTCCAAATGGAGAAAACCCATCTGTACATATTCCCAGCCTTATGTTTCTAGGATTCGCAACAAAATCAGGGTAAGTGGCATCAAAATGTTTCCATGCTTCACCGTCAGAAGGATGAGTCATCACACCCTCTTCACGAGGACACTCTTTGTGCCAACGCATGGCTTCTGAGCTTTCTTTCAATGCGTAAATTCGTTGCAACCTGGGAATTAGCGGCATATAACGTAACTGCGCCCGAGGCACATTTTTCTTGTGCTTGGCACTACCACGGCGTTGTGGCTTATACCTACTAAGTCCACATATTGAACATGAATCGAGGCCCTCATTTTCTTTATAAAAAAGCATGCACTGATTCTTGCAAGCATCAATTTTAACATACCCAAGACCGATCTGCCCCACCAACTTTTTCGTCTCATAAAAATTGTGAACCATATTATTTTCTTCAGGTAGCATACGTTGTCCCCATGACATTATACGATCGTAAGTATGCTGGCTCATATTTGTATCAGCCTTGATAGTTAGAAGCTCAGTCACTTGCTCTAACACTGTAGCCTTTGCACCAGGATGAATTTTCTCATTTGCAGAGTCCATTAAATCCATAAACTTCTTTGCAACGGGATTTGGTGCCTCTGTTGGATTAGGGTTCCAATCAAACTCTGGGCCAGCCGCATTTCGAACCATATCATCCAAACCGACAGACGGCTCCTCTTCATCAATCAAATGTTCAGGTTCCCTTGGCGGACCACTTGATACAGTAGGATGATTGCGAACACTTGTTTCAACCACATAACGCTCCCCGTGCGCTACCCATACCTTGTAACCATCAATAAACCCTGCCTCTAAAACATGTTTCTTTACCCATCCAACACTAAGATATTTTCTATTCTTACACTTTTTACAAGGACACCTAATCTTATCACCACGCATGCACTGGGGATGCGCTCTAGCAAACTCCACGAAATGTTCTAACCCTCTAAGAATTGAGGTCTGACACCCCTTCTACCGGGATTACTACGATTATCCATCCAACTACGATCTTCTCCAGACATAATTAACTCCTGCATTTCATAATGTATTAACAGTTTAGATGTAATTAACGCATTACAATTCCCTAAATTTGGATTACAAACTTAAAAGCAACAAGACATGTTTCTTTAGGTTTAGAATTGGGGTTGGCTTCTATCGCACACATCTATCACATTTTTTTAATTATTAATATTTTGAATAATTTTAAATATTAATATTTAATTCTTTGTTGTAAAGTATATCATTCCCTATGATGAAAGGACAATTCATGTCCATTAGGTTTAGAATTGGGTTGGCTTCTATCCCATCCCGAAATACACGTATGAATTGCAAATATCACTTGTCTACTTGCTTTATAATCGAAAATCAAGAAATTTCGGCAGCATAACCCCATGGTCTCCAAGTGCACGATGTAGACTAGGTCAATCAAACACTATCGATTAGAATCGACAGTGTGTAATCAACCATATATGTCTAGTATACACTCAGAGAACAATAGGATTAATGCAACCGAAATATCTCAACTATCGACTATTCAAGCAATTTTAATAGACAATGATGATATTTACAAATCATATAATCGTGCATTTCAAGACTGTTCACACGGACAATTTAAGAATCGATGACTACATGTTGACCTCAACATGATAAGTTAAAGATTCTTAAACGGATTTCTAAGCTTTTGTGTTTCAACCGTCACAACGTCACGTCATAACATTAATTTTTATTCATTACCGTAAAATGCATAATTTTACAATAATGAATTAACACACACATCTATCATATTTTTTAAATTATTAATATTGTGAATAATTTGAAATATTAATTCTTTATTGTAAAATTTGAAATTTTACAATGATGAATTAAATTAACATTTATAAACAAGATAAGAGTCGTTCTCATCCATAACTATCAAAACCCAATCTCATCTTAGACCAAGAAAGACAGAGCAAACAAGTTCATTGCCGTTTGAGCAAAGGATTTTCTGTTTAATAAGAATTTTTTCGGTTTCATCGTCCTCCTCTCTAAGGATCTCAAGTGATGTTTGAGATCCTTAGAGAGAAAGAGGACAGTGAAACCGAAAAACTCTTATTAAACGAGAAAATCCTTTGCTCAAACGGTAATGAACTTGTTTGCTGTCTTCCTTGATCAAAGAAGACAAATTTTGGACAAGTGGGTGAAAAAGGCTCTCATCTTATTTATATTTTAAATAGAGTTGTACCTCAATCTATTTAAAGCCTAATTAACTACCAATTAGGTATAATAAAGAGCCACTTCCAAAACCCAGCTTGATAAACTAGTTAGAAAATGCAAACAACCTAAATCGGAGGACCAATCAAGCATCAAACATTCAAATATTTGAAAATTCACACAAATACCAATCAATAATCAGAGTGATAAGATTAGTTCAAATAAGGGATAACCAAAGCTCCTGAGCCTCTTATTCAAATAATTTCCCATTCCATTATCCCTAATATCTATAAACAAACAGCAAGTTCATATAAAAACCAACTCCTTGTGCAATTTCAACATTTGTTTAATCCGTAGGCCCCTCGCACATAAGACACATTGATAACACAAACATACATTTTTAATACCTCAAACCCTACATTTCTAATTGCACATACACAAAGACACAATAAACAATATCGTATTTGTTTTAGGATAATGAATATATTCACTAACTAACTGTTGGGCCCTACATTTTTCAGTCAATATGTTTATAACTTACACTTAACAACTTGGTACTAACGACTTGAGTTGTTCCATTTACAACTTGGCTTTCTGCAGGTTGGGACGCAGTAACGCTCTTCCTATTTTATAGGACATGTGCCGGAGGGAATAAAGACCAGTTCAACCACGTTTCCTCAGCAACGGATCTTATCTTCTCCCTCAAACAATAAATGGCGAATATATCTCTATGTGATCAACCTCTTCCCCGATTTTATAGGCCCATGATTCTCTTTGTAGTTAGCCGTTGTGGAGAGGTATAAAAGAGACATACCACTGTATTTTGCACACACATGATTCACTAGCTTAAGGTCTCTTTCAATACGCTCATAGTACTGTAATCCTCAAGAACACTTAGTAAACTTTCGGTCAAGGCAGGAGCCAAATCCTCCCGGGGTTTTATGCCGGCGAACAAGTTGTTCAAGGGCTTTCCCTAGTCAACAAACATCTTGTGTCCATTTCTATTCAACTTGATAATCATTGTACCTAGATTCTTATCACTTTAGTCACTTTTCTTCTTATCTAATTCGCTTGTTGAAATTTGACCAAAACAATTTGGCGCCGTCTGTGGGAAACTTTGATTATTTGCGTAGAAATGGTTAATCCCTCATCCAGCAGTCAGAGTCGGCCGCTTCCTGTTTCCAATGCCCAAGGCAACCCTCCTCCAAGTGCAGAAGCTGTCAATTTGGAGATAATGTCCAACATGGCGGACATGTTGAAAAAAGTAGGCGATCGGTTGGATGCTCAGGAACATACGAATACCATGATATTCAATGCCATCGATAGTTCAACGTAAGGGAAGCAAGCTGAGACTCAAGTATCCACCCCGTTTTCACCTTTACTTCCTAGATCTTTGTTTGGTGCAGGTACAGGACCGAGCCATGTCGGAGATATCCCTATGTCCAACACCTTGCCAGCGGAGAGCACGATTGTGACATCCATTCCAATCGAGCAACCAAGATTCGGCCTATCAGCTGGCCAACCTGCGCTATCATCTTGCTACACTTGTGCTACACCCTCAATGGGGCAAACGGGAAGTTTCTTTAATACTTTCGATACTTTCGCACCTCAAGTTAATAATGCTCCTCTTTTCGCAGAGAACCAACTTGTTAAGGAAATGCAAACCATTAAGGAGTTGTTACGAAGCGTGCCTGGAGTCAACTTGCCGTATCACCAAGTCTCTCCAACTTGCTACAATGAGTCTCGTTTTGTGCCAGCAATAGCCAGTGTGGAGATCCCGAAGAAATTCTCAGTCCCTCATATGAAGAAGTATGATGGGAGTACCGATCCAGCAGAGCATGTGTTGCTGTATCAGGAATCAATGGATATCATAAGTATCCCTCCTATGTTTAAAGAAGCATGTTTTTGCAGGGGCTTTGGCTCTACTTTGTCAGGACCAGCCTTAAAATGGCTAACAGGGCTTCCTCTAAACTCTATTTCATCTTATGCTCAACTTGTCAATATGTTCATTAATCAGTTTTCATGCAACAGGGCATTTGACAAGTTGACTAGTGATCTTTATAGAATTGTACAACAGCCTAACGAAAATCTTAAAGAGTATTTGCACAGGTTCAACAAGGAGGCAGTGACTATACCCAACTTGGATGTGTCCACCGCTACGGAGGCATTCCGTATAGGCTTGAAGAAGAGCTCATTGTTTTACAACGAGTTGGTGATGACCCCTGCGAAACAACTTGAAGAAATCAGAACCAGGGCCTTGCCTTACATCAGATTGGAGGAAGATAGCTTGGCGATGGGGAAGTCAACTGGGAGGACTCCTACTCCTCTATTTGAGCCTTCTGACAGACGACCGGATTCCCATCACTATAAGTCCAACAGGGGCAAACCCCCTGTTAAAACTGAACCCTCTAGAATTCATGTTGTAGATGATGATCAGGAAGGTGATGATAATGATTATCCACAAATTTCTGAATATTGCTTTTCTGTGGACATTGCAGGAATCTTGTGCGCCATGGGAAATCTTGGAGATAAAGCAAGATGGCCCAAGAAGAATGACCAGTCAACAACTTGGAAGGACAAGTCCAAGTGGTGCGCATTTCATGAAGATTTTGGGCACACCACCGAGAACTGTTTCGCCTTGAGGAAGGAGATTGCTCATTTATTGTCCAAGGGTCTTCTCAAGGATTTGTTGGGCAAGAAGAGGGTCAGGAGTGAATCCAAAGAACCTGATTCAGGGGAGCAGTCTAGACCCGAGAAAGTTGCACCCCCTCCAGCCACCAAGGTAGTGAATGTTATCTCAGGTGGGTCTCATATTTGCGGCACAACTTACTCTGCCGCCAAGCGTCATGCCAAAAGCTCTAAGGAAGATCAATCAGAATTGCCTTCAAGGCATCGTGACTTCACAGATGGTCATGTTATTTCCTTTGAAGATGAAGATAAGGACAACACGTTGGACCCTCATCATGATGGTCTAGTTGTTCAGGTGCAGATTGCTAATTGTGTGGTCAAGCGGATTCTGATCGATGGTGGCAGTTCGGTCAACATCATCTTCACTCATGCTCTTGAAGATATGGGCATCCCTCTGTCCGAAGTAGTGAAGAATTCATCCGTACTGGTAGGGTTCAGTGGTGAGGTGAAGCAAACAGTCGGAGAGATCAAGTTGCCCATCTACCTGGAGGGTATGAATTCCATGGAGAGGTTTTGTGTGATTGAGTGCTCTTCCTCGTACAATGTTATATTGGGAAGACCTTGGATCCACAACATGAAGGCCGTGCCATCAACTTACCATCAATGCGTCAAGTTTCCAACACCTTGGGGTGTTGCCAAGTTGAAGGGAAACCAGCAAGTCTCTAAAGAATGCTACAAGATCAACATGAAAGCAAGCTCGACCCCTCGGCAAGCATAGCAATTAAAGAAAAAGGCCCAGGACATTCTTGAAGCAGTGGAGCACGATACAAAAAGCGTTCCTGTTGATGCATCAAATCCTGAGGCCCAAGTGCAAGTTGGGATAGACCTACCGTCCGAAATCGAAGAGGAATTGATCGAGTTCCTGAAAAGCCAGAAATGCTGTTTCGCTTGGAAACATGAAGACATGACAGGGATAAGCAAAGATATTATTACTCACAAGTTGAACATCGATCCGACCATCCGTCCTGTCCGTCAAAAAAGAAGGAAGTTTGCCCAGGAGCGGAACCAGATCATAAAGGATGAAGTTGAGAGGCTTCTGAAGTCCAAGATGATCAGAGAAGTTCAGTACCCAAGGTGGTTGGCTAACGTTGTAGTGGTGGAGAAGAAGAATGGCAAGTGGCGAGTATGCGTGGACTTCACCGACTTGAACAAGGCCTGTCCGAAGGATCCATTCCCTCTCCCTCATATTGATTCTCTAGTTGATGAGACAGTCGGCCACGACATCTTGACATTCATGGATGCATCTTCCGGGTATCAACAAATTCAAATGGAGCCTTCAGACCAAGAAGATACAGCATTCATGACTCCAGAAGGTATATATTGTTATATTTCTATGCCCTTTGGTCTTAAAAATGCAGGGGCAACCTATCAAAGGTTAGTGAACAAAATGTTCAAAGACCAACTTGGCAAGACGATGGAGGTCTACATAGACGATATGGTGGTCAAATCCAAGCACATTGAGGATCATGTGGAGCACCTTGCTGAGGCATTCAACATCTTGAAAGCCTTCAACATGAAGCTCAACCCGGCGAAGTGCAACTTCGGTGTTAGAGCAGGTAAATTCTTGGGATATATGGTGACCAAGAGGGGAATCGAAGCAAGTCCCGAACAAATCAAAGCCATTCTCAACTTGGAATCCCCTAAGAACATCAAGGACGTACAAAGGTTAACAGGTAGAGTAGCTGCTTTGAATAGATTTATATCCAAATCGTCTGATAAGTGCAGGTTATTCTACGAAGTATTAAGAAAAAACAAACTTTTTCAATGGACTGACCAACATGAAGCAGCCTTCAAACAACTTAAAGAATACTTGATGACGTCACCCCTACTCGCCAAACCCGAACATGGTGAGCATCTTTATTTATATTTAGCTGTATCTGAAAATGCTGTTAGTGCAGTATTGGTGAAGGAAATCCAAGGTGAACAACATCCTGTTTACTATGTAAGTAAGTCTTTATTAGATGCTGAAACAAGGTACTCTCATCTTGAAAAATTAATATTAGCCTTAACTACTGCTGCTACCAAATTACGTCATTATTTTGAAACACATTCCATAACCGTTAGAACTAATTATCCTATGAGAAATGTGTTGAGAACCCCAGAGTTGTCGGGCAGGTTGGCCAAGTGGTCGGTCAAGTTGAGCACGTATGACATTTCATACGAGCCGAGAACAGCCATCAAATCGCAGGCCCTAGCCGATTTCGTAGCTGACTTCAGTCCAAGTTTGCAGCCTGAGGTAGAACTGGAAGTGCAACAACTTGAAGGTAAAACTATTCCTCGATTTTGGACATTGTTTACAGATGGAGCCTCAAATTCCAAAGGGATTGGCTTGGGAATAGTCCTAAAATCCCCTCAAGGTGATATCATACCTCAAGCTGTATCTTGTGAATTCAGTGCAACAAATAATGAAGCTGAGTATGAAGCCCTAATCATGGGTTTAACTACAGCTTTGAATCTGAATATTACACATTTAAATGTATTTGTTGACTCTCAATTGCTAGCTAACCACTTTAATGGCAGTTATATGGCAAAACATTCCAAGATGACTCTGTACCTCCAACATGTTAAGGCTTTAGCTTCGAAATTTCTATCATTCTCTTTGGAACAGGTCCCTAGAGAAGAGAACGCAGAAGCAGACGCCTTGGCTAACTTGGGTTCAACTTGCAAATCAATGTTGCATTCTAGTATACCAATTATTTATGTTAAGTACCCGGCAATAGACCAAGTTGAGGAAATTTCAAGTGGTTACGCCACCTACTGGGGCACCAGATGCTAAACCTTCTTGGACCCAACCTGTAATTGAGTTTCTTCAACTTGGAACTATTCCACCTGATGTTAAGAATGTTAGATCTTTTAAGATTCGTACTTCGACTTTCGTTTTGATAGATAATGTGCTGTTTAAGAAGTCTTTTGCAGGACACTACTTGAGATGTGTCGATAATGATCAAGTTGAAGTGGTGCTTAAAGAAATCCATGAAGGAATATGTGGGAACCATTCTGGAGGAAAGGCATTAGCATCCAAGGCCCTCAAGATGGGATACTATTGGCCAACCATGCGTCGAGATGCCATGAGCTACGTACAGAAGTGTGATGCCTACCAAAGACACAGCAACATCTTGCATCAACCTGCCGAGCCCCTACATCCTATAGTCTCATCTTGGCCTTTCATGCAGTGGGGCATGGATATTGTAGGCAAGTTGCCTAAAGCTCCCGGAGGCAAAGTGTTCATGTTGGCTCTAACCGATTATTTCTCGAAATGGATCGAGGCAGAAGCTTATGTACAAGTAAGAGATAAAGAGGTAATTTCATTTTTAAAGAAAAATATCATTAGCAGGTTTGGAGTACCATCAGAGATTGTATGTGACAACGGGTCACAGTTCATAAGTAAGAAGACCAGGGATTTTTGTACTCGCTGGGGCATCAAGTTAGTCATGTCGACGCCTGTCCACCCTCAAGCCAATGGCCAGGCTGAGTCAAGCAACAAGTTGATCATCAACAACTTGAAAAAGTGTCTAGATCAAAAGAAGGGAAAGTGGGTTGAAGAATTACCACTTGTGCTATGGGCAGATAGAACTACTTCTAAAGGAGCCACAGGTAGAACTCCCTATTCTTTAGTATACGGAGTCAAGTCAGAATTCCAGTTGAAGCGACAGTCCCCACAACAAGGTATGGCTTATTAACTCAAGATGAAAATAACCTCTTGCTAACTCAAGATTTAGATACAATTGATGAGATCATGGATTTAGCCAAGATAAGGATGGCAGCTTATCAGCAGCGAATTGCTAGGTCTTACAACAAGAATGTCAGAGTTAGAAGGTTCCAGGTTGGTGATTTAGTTTTAAGGAAAGTATTTCAAAATACAAGAGAATTGAATGCAGGTAAGCTGGCTCCCAAGTGGGAAGGCCCATATCTCATCGATGCCGAAGCTGGCAAAGGTGCATACTGGTTGTCAACCCCAAGTGGAGACAGAATCCCTAGAAGTTGGAACGCTATCCACTTGAAACTTTATTTCATGTAAGTCCGGTTATTTATAACTAAACTCCACAGGTACGGTTTAAATTTATGTCGAGTTCAATTACGCATTTCAATTTTTTACTCTTATTAAAACATTACTGACTTGAGCTCGGAGGGGCGTTAGCTATGCTAACGCCCAACCCTAACATGAATTTGTTTTGCGAGGTGCAACTTGAGCAAACGGAGTAGGCTCAACATGTTGACACGCCAGTACGGCTGATACTTGTTGAGACCTAAGCTGGAACAGGACAAACATGTTGACACGCCAGTACGGCTGATACATGTTTGAGCCTGAGGAGGACAAAGGTCAAGCATGTTGACACGCCAGTACGGCTGATACATGTTTGAACCTAAGGAAGAAAATGTCAACATGTTGACACGCCAGTACGGCTGATACATGTTGGAATTCTAGCTGGAGAGGGATAGAACTTGTTGACACGCCAGGACGGCTGATACTTGTTCTATCTCTTCAAACGAATTACCTCTGATCAAAGGTACTTATGGTTAAAAGATATTCATCTTTTCTTACGAATTAAGGTTTTGACACCTTCGCCTGGGCGCACGTTTTCACACTTCTTCAAGTTGTGAACTATTGGTTGTAACATTTTCATGTTACCTACGGTTTATAACATTTACATGTTATCTAAAGAACAAACAAGCGTCTCTCAGAGACATAAGATACTTTGCTAAAAAACCATTAAGTGTTTTCCAAAAGATTTTTTGCAAACTAAAGGACAAGTTGGATAAGCCAACAAGTCCCTAAAAACCTAAAAAAGCTTGGAGTACTAGACCAACCTAGTACCCCCGAATAAATTGTCTCGGCTCTTATGAGCCATTACAAACTAAAAAACCTTGTTTTTGGGAAACTTCCCCCATTTGTTGTACCAACAGAGGTACACAAATAAAGCAAAAATTGTTTTTTCATCCAAAAATACCCAAAAACTTTAAAATGTTTTTCAAACTTAGTGGCCTGCTGCCGCCGGTGTTGTGTTTTCCCCTTGGTCGTTGGGTGTAACCATAATGGTGTTCAGATCCTTGTTGGCATCATCAACTAGGGCTTCCAAAGCCGCGGAGTTCACTTCTTCTGCATCCGCTGGCTCCCCAATATGGTCCCCCAAAACTTTTCTCTCGTCCTCCAGGTTCCAAGTTATGGCTTGCCCATTTTTATATTCTTCAATCATCTGAATTCGAGCCTCTAACAAAGTCTTGGTGGCATGAAATTTAAAGTTTCCCTCCGCAGCCGCAAGTTCTTTCATGTGAGCCTTGTTCTCAGCCCTGATGGCTTCCACTTCTTTTTCTAAGCGTTCAAAATCCTTCCTCAAACCTTCCATTTCACCAGCGTGCTTGTTTGCTTCCTTCTTCCACTTCTCCACTTCCTTGGCACTTTTTGTGGCCTCCTTCTTCGATTCTGCAACCTCATGACTGAGCCTAGCCGCCTTGATCTTCAATGCATCAATGTGGGCCACAATAGGGATCATAATTTCCTGCATAAAAGGAAGCATTAATATTCTATCAAACTCCTTGAAAAAACTCAAAGGTCCCTTCATCTTTACCTTCTCAACAATTCCGAACTTTTCTCCTAACTTTCCCATATCCATGTCACCACTTGTATCCGTGGCTTCAAAGATCCACTAGTTTTCTCTTCTTCGCATCCCCCTTCTTCTTGGATGCAATCATATCGGAGCTAGCCACAATGTACACCGGGGTGGGGGTTTACCGTCTTGCCTTGCTAAACTCTTTGCTCTAGCCGCAAAGAAGTAGGCCGCAAAGACTAACGGTGTCCTTAGAGAAGGTGGCTGCAAAAAGGTTGAAAAGTTAGAACGAAACAAAGGAATTAGAACAAGTTGGAGATAGGCAAAGATTTCAGGTATTTAATTAACCTGTAGACATTTGGATGGGCTCAGATGAAGTTTCTTCAAGATTTGTTTCTTGGGCTTCTTCAGGACCAACTTCCTCGTCTTGATCTGCAACAAATTGAATTGGTAGTACCTTAAAAGTTCTCACTAACAGGTCCAAATCATAAATCTTGCTCACATTCTCCTCCGTGTTGTCCTTAAAAGGAAAGAGCACATCCAATTTCGCAACTAAGCCAAAGAGAAAATTGGAGAATTAGTTACATGAGTTATTAAGGGAGAATTATTAGAATTAGAAAAATTGCCTATACTACCTTGGGACCTCCATTTGAAGTTGGCACCCTCATCCTTCACCAGGGTGCTCTTCTTGGTGAAAAAGAATTTGTTCTTCCACCCTCTATCGGCGGTATCAATATTGTCATTTAGAAAGGACATCCTACCAGCTCTAACCCTAAAGCCATACCTCCCTAAACCAAAACTCCTAATTTCATTTGTGAAAGCGAATTCCTCTAAACCTATTTCCAACTCTGTTTCTGCATTTAACCTTACCAGGGTTTGTAGGCTTCTCCAACCTTGGGGCATAAGTTGGGCATAGTTAAGTTTGGTAGTAGCAAAGAACTTGGTGATTAAGATCGGGAAGGGGAATTTCAAACCAATAGTGAAGGGGTATTCGGGGAAACATACCCATTCAGGGGAGTAACATTCTGGGGTTAGGTCAAGATGGGTAAAAAACTCAGTTTCATATGCCATGGCATGATTCTTCTTGATGATTTCTAAATTGGTAACGGGGATTCTACACTTCTCTTTTTCAGGGTTCTTCAACATGTTTTGGGTGAGAAAACCCGCGGGCAAACCCTCTCCACTCTCGATTAAAGTCACCGCCTTTCTCTTCCCCATTTTTTCAAACTTAAACAGAAAATCAGAGATGGAATTGAAAAGAAAACAAGAAACTCACCGTCAATCTCTACTTGATTTTCTTCTCCAAACCGTCTTCTCTGGTTCCTCTTCTCGAAATCTTTGTGAAAGTAATGTTTTGAAAAAGAGAGTTGGAACAGGAGTCTGTGTATTTATGGAGGTTGAGAGTGGTTGGGACTATAAAACAAATAAACCTTTTTGCCTTGGGAAAACTACTTAACCGTCCCATCGCGTGTAACGACCCCAACCCTAGGCACTAAATTTTAAATATTATATTATATGCTTTTAATATTTATGTTATCCTTATGTGATCAATTATGTCTTTAATTTCTTATTTTATGATAAGATGGTTGGAAATGATTTTAGAACCTTAGGATTGCTAGAGAAATTAAATAAAGCATCTTGGGGGAAAACAAAATAGAAAATAGATAAAGAATAAGATGAGATTAAAATGTGTAGAATAAAAATAAAGGGTTTGAATTATTTTTGGAAAGCCTTTAATTGTGGGGAGGGGCCAAATTCTTCCCTCACCCAAATACCTCCATGTGTCCATTTCTCTCTTACTTCCCCACTTTCCCCATACTCCCTCATTTCTTCTCCCTCCATCCGTCCCCCCTCCTCTCCACTCATTCTTCTCTTTCACTTTTCTTTTACAACTTTCCATGGAAAGTAACCTCCATTGAAGCCTCTCCATTATACCTCTTCTTCCAAGTCCTTGGAGGGTGCAATCCTCCTCCGTTTCCAAATCCGAGTGTACTTTTGTATTCGGGGCAACTAGAGGAATCCTGCAAGCTAAGAAGATCATCCTTTCATCCAAAAATTCTAAAGTGAGTTGTTATGACCTTCTTTCATTTAATTGCTCATGAACTATCTATTGTTGTTCTTGGTGTTGTAATTGTTGTTGTATGTTTTGGGAGTCTTCTTGGAGTTAGGAAATGGGTTAATTACTTAAAAAGATGTTGTGGTTCATGGGAGTTGATTTAGATTGAAAGGAATGGGTGGAATTAGATTTAGAAAGTTAGAATTTAATTGAAATGGTGAAATGGGTGGAAATCAAATGGTAAATAATTTAGGTTTAGGTTAGGTTACATTAGGTTGAAATGATTTAGAGTGAGGTGATAAATAATTAGGATTTTCCTTTATAAATACCTAAGATGAGAAGATTTATTAAGGAAGAAGAACATAGAAGTAAAGGGATAAAAAATCTGAATTCTTGCTGAATCGCCTCTTGGGCGGTCGCCCATGGGGGCTTGGGCGGCCGCCCATGTAGTCAGATTGTGGGAACCCTTTTTGCCTTCCTTGGGCGGTCGCCCAAGTATCCTTGAGCGGTCGCCCACCCCTCCAGAAAGCCTTACTCCCCTTTGAATCTCCTTGGGCGGTCGCCCAAGTGGCCATGGGCGGTCGCCCATGGCACCAGAATCCTCCCAGTTTCCATTCTTGCTAAATTTTACCGATAACCTGGCATAACTCCCAACCATTATAAATTAATAGAACCTAACCCAACCCGGATACAAATCAATCTTTCTTAACCTAAGTTAAAATGGAATACCTTGGCTAGGCCATGACGTCTTTATTGGTCAAAGTGGAATTGTGGAAGTAGTTAAATAATGGTTCGGAGAATAGTTCCAACTTGGGAAATAGATCTTGAACTTTTATTAAGGTTGTTCGAGGTTGTATAATGACTATGTAAGAATGGTTTATGATATATAGTAGCCTCACTTACTCCTTATCTTTGGTGAATAGTTGCAATGGTGGAGAAGCCATAGGTTTCACTATTGAACTAATTGGTAATGGGTATGTATCACTTTGTGGCATGGTTATTCCAAGTTGTGGAATTATTGATTATATGGTTACCTTAATATCCTAAGTATGGATTATTTGGCAAGTTGATATGTGCATCCCAAGTGTGAATTATTTGACAAGTTGTTATGATATCCCAATGTGTGGATATGCTTATTATGTGGTTGCTCGGTTATTCAATCTGTGAATTTATTTGTTATCATTCATATTTATTGATGATACTGTGCATAGTGTATTAAATGGTTGTGGCACTATGAAATTGATGAGCATGAGTATATATTACCATGTTGTTATATGATTATCCCTTGTTGTGGATTTATTTCAAGTATCTATTATGTGCTTGAAACGTGTTTACATTCAGGGGGTATAATGGAATTCAATCAATTACTGATTTGTTCTATAAGTGATTGAAGGTTCATTATACCTGTGACCTTACCCCTCTGTGGCCACAGAGTGGGCGTGCAAGCTTCTGTATTGACCCAAAAGGCTTTACATACTGCTGCGATTGGTGTTTAGGGGGAATGCTTCTGTATTAAGCCTAAAGCTTTACAGTTAGCGATATTATTTTTGGATACACTATTATAGGTATCTTTTCTTATATGGATCTCTGGGGTATGAGTCCTATAAGAGGTGAATGTGCTGGAGGCAATTCACCAAAGAGTGGAGTTTTACTCCCACGTTGTACGACTTATTGTTCAGACGGGAAAAAGGTAAAATGAGGTAACGTAAGGTGTTTACCGCTTTCATAATGTGTTATGTGCTACCATGCTATGTGTTGCATCTTGTTTGGCATCTTGCTGCATTCATAATAGCTCATTGAGATTTATTCTCACCCCTTCCCTTTTACTGCTTTAGATTGTGCTGAGACAGGTGACCTGAACCAGTGAGGCCGGGGAGACGATTGTGGGCTGTTGCTTTTGGGATTTGTCAGGATAGGTATATGTGTGGGTTGTAGGGAGTCATATTTAATTATTACTCTTTCATAAGTTGTAATGAAAACTCTTTTGTTAAACAATGTTAATTAGGGTTTTCAATGTAATTAGTGAAGTATGGTTCTTAAGGTATTTGTTTAAATCCCTCCAAGGGGAGATGTTATATTTGATTTTGTTTATGGAAAATTTAGAATTGGTTTCCTTGTAAAGGCAAAATAACAGATTTTTGAAAAATGGAAAATGAGATTTCTTAGTTTGGGCTTCTCAAGCTCGGGATACGAGTTAGGTCCCGGGTTGGGGTGCTCACATCGCGTCCCTTTTAAACCGTCGTTCTTTTCTTATTTTGGCAAAATTTTTGAATTCTTTTGTTTCTTTCTATTCTTCATTTTAAAATTCAAAAAGTTTGGGGGCAATTGTTGGGCCCTACATTTTTCAGTCAATATGTTTATAACTTACACTTAACAACTTGGTACTAACGACTTGAGTTGTTCCATTTACAACTTGGCTTTCTGCAGGTTGGGACGCAGTAACGCTCTTCCTATTTTATAGGACATGTGCCGGAGGGAATAAAGACCAGTTCAACCACGTTTCCTCAGCAACGGATCTTATCTTCTCCCTCAAACAATAAATGGCGAATATATCTCTATGTGATCAACCTCTTCCCCGATTTTATAGGCCCATGATTCTCTTTGTAGTTAGCCGTTGTGGAGAGGTATAAAAGAGACATACCACTGTATTTTGCACACACATGATTCACTAGCTTAAGGTCTCTTTCAATACGCTCATAGTACTGTAATCCTCAAGAACACTTAGTAAACTTTCGGTCAAGGCAGGAGCCAAATCCTCCCGGGGTTTTATGCCGGCGAACAAGTTGTTCAAGGGCTTTCCCTAGTCAACAAACATCTTGTGTCCATTTCTATTCAACTTGATAATCATTGTACCTAGATTCTTATCACTTTAGTCACTTTTCTTCTTATCTAATTCGCTTGTTGAAATTTGACCAAAACACTAACGATAAATATTTTATATTTAACGAAAAATTAACAAGTAACAATTCAAAACCAAATCAAAACCTGAGAGTGACGGCGATGAACGGCGAGCGAGGGCGAAGAGGAACGGCGACTTCTGATGACTGATGAGTGAGAGAGAAAGTGAGTGAGAGAGAGAAATCGAGTGAGAGAGAGAGAATGATTGAGAGAGAGAAAGCGAGAGAGAGAACGTACCGGCGATCGGCGACGGCAAACGGCGAAGGAAAGAGACGGCGGCGACGGCGTGTTCTTGGCGAATTACCGATGAGAGAGAGAGAAAGTGGGAGAGAGAAATAGAGTGAGAGAGAGAAAGCGATTGAGAGAGAGAAAGAGGACTTACCGGCGACGGCGAGGTCGGCGGCGACGGCTTGGCGTTAGCGTTAGGGTTCGCGAACACTGAGGAAGGAACGAAGAGGCGTAATAAAACGTAATAAAAATGAAGCGTAATTAAAAATGGGGAGGATTCGTGCGTATATATATGGCTTTGTTACCGACGGACGGAGTCCGACGGTAATACCGATGGACCATGTCCGCCGGAAATACCGACGGATTACACCAATTACCGACGGACCAAACGAAATTTTAAAAAAATAAATTCCCGGTAAATTAAAATAAATTTCCGTCGGTAAATGAAAATTTTCCGTCAGTATTACCGACGGACTACGTCCGTCGGTAAATGTCCGTCGGTAATGACCCTGTTTCTAGTAGTGTTCCAAACTCCTCTCCGCCCTTACTTGGCCGGTCCGCCTGTCTCGGGATCCAAAAATATTAAAGGGAGAGGGGTGAGAATAAATCTCAGCAAGCTACTATGAATGCAACAATATGCCAAATAAGATGCAACACATAACAAGTTGCATATAACACATTGGAAAAGCTGTAAACACTTTACATTACCTCGGTTTACCTTTTTCCCGTCTGAACAATAGTCGTACAACATTGGATATAATATTCCAATATTTGGTGAGCTGCTTAAGCAATACTCACATCTTATAAGACCCATTTTTCAGGGAACCATATAAGACAGTAGCAACTCTGTAAGGCTTTTGGCTCAATACAGATGCTATAACCCCGACCTGTGGCCACAGGAGGGGACGGTCACAGATATAACATAATCCGATCACATTAGGTCACACTTCCATAATTGATCGTATTATGTTATACCCCCAACATCAGCTGATTAACACATTATCAAGCACATAATAGTTACTTGAAACATAATCCACAAAAGGGATAAGCATCATAGCCACATGGTAAAATATACTCATGTTCAACCAATATCATAGTGCAACATTTATTCAACACACTATGCATAACATAATCAATGAATATGAACTCAAGTAAGGCATTGAGGTATCATCAATCCACCCTACATAGTCATTATACAATAATACATGGCCTCTATTAAGGTCCAAGTTAAATCTACCAAGTTGGAATCACATTTGTCAAATTACCAACTAGGCTACCTTGCATTTTCCAAGCAATATTTAAAGTACTTCCCCAATTCCATTTTGATCACTTAATATGTCATTGTGGAGCCAAAGTATTCTACTTTAATATAGGTTAAAGAGATTTCATTTTGGTTCTAGTTTGATTAGGTTTGAACAGCTCTAAAGTTGGTGCAATGTAACCAGGCCAGGGCACGACTCGTGCCCCAGGGCACGACTCGTGCCCTTTTGGCCTCACTCAGAGTCATGCGTCCCTTGACCAGCACGACTCGTGACTTTCACATGGCACGACTCGTGCCTGAGGGTATGACTCGTTCCAATTTCCCTTAAGTTGATCAGAACGACTTGGCTCTCCTTTCACGATTCGTTACCACGAGTTGGCCATGGGCACGACTCGTGCCACGGCCAGAAATAGGCATCAGCAGCAGCAACAACTTCATATTTCCAAGAAACCAATTTCCAACCAAGTTTTCTCTAATTTGTGAACCTAAAAGGAAATTCTAACTTTGTTAACTTCATTCTAACTCATTTAACTCCAAAGTATCATGTCCTAAACATAGATCATTAGCACTTGGTTTTCCACCCAATTTACTACCATTTTTCAAGATTTCCATTCTAATCCAACCCAACCCATTTACTTCTACTTCTTACCATTTTCATGAACAACAACATTTTCTATGACACTAACCAATTCCTCAATCCAAGAAGATTTCCCCAAAGCATCAAATAACCATTATAACAACAATAACAACATTTAATAGCTCATGAACATTTAAAGAAGGGAAGGGTCATAATAACTCACCTTAGAATTTTAGGATGGATTAAGGATTTTCTTGGCTTGATGAACTCCCCTAGATGTCCCGAACACAAAAGTACACCCGGATTGGAAAATGGAGGAGGATTGAGTTCTCTAGGAACTTGGAAAGGATGCTTCCATGGAAGAACTTCTATAGAGTTTTGCTAGGAGGAAGTAAGAAGAAAATGAGGAGGTGAAAGTGAAGGAGGTGAAGGAAGTATGGGGGTATGGGAGGGTTTGACTAATGTGAAAGAAAGATGAGTGAAATAGGGGGAGGGCATGGCCCCCCATGCCACAAATAAATCAAGGCTTTCACAAAATAAACAATTTGGTCCTCTAAATTCTAAGGTAGTGAAATTAAACCCTTTATTCTAATTTTCTTTGCCCACACACATTAACCTCATTTCCAATCTATCTATTTTCCTATATTATACTTCCCCCAAGAACTTTACTTTATTTCCCAATCATCCCATCCTAATATAAGAAATCAAGGATATAAAATGAACATATAATATTAACAATAATATTAAAAGCACATAATATGATGCTAAAATAGTGCCTAGGGTTAGGGTCATTACACTCACTCCCCCTTAAAGAAAATTTGTCTCGAATTTTAAAAAGACTTACTTGGATGCTCAAACAACCAAGGGTATTTCGCTCTCATCTCCGACTCTAGCTCCCACGTTGCTTCCTCAACGGTGTGATTCTTCCATAGGACCTTCACTATCGGAATACTCTTAGTCCTCAACTCCTTAACCTGGAACTCTAAGACTCTCAATGGTTCTTCCACATACAACATATCTGCTTGAATCTCATCGGGGGGAGAGCTCAAAACATGAGAGGGGTCATGACAATATTTCCTCAACATAGAAACATGAAACACATCATGAAGTAAAGAAAAAGACGGAGGTAACGCCAACCGGTAAGCCAAATCCCCAATCTTCTCTAGAATCTCAAATGGACCAACGAACCTCTGAGCCAATTTACCCTTATTACCAAACCTTTTAATTTCCGTCCTCGGAGAAACCTTCAAGAACACGAAGTCACCAACCTGAAAAGATAAATCCCGTCTTCTATTGTCGGCGTAGCTTTTCTGTCTACTCTGAGCCGTCTTCAATCTATCCCGAATCACCTTGATCTTCTCCGTAGAATCTCGAACCAAATCCGGGCCCCAAAGTCTCGCTTCACCAACCTCGTCCCAACACATCGGAGATCGACACTTCCTACCATACAACGCCTCATACGGAGCCATCTCAATGCTAGACTGATAACTGTTGTTGTAGGCAAACTCAACTAGCGGTAGATGATCTTCCCAAGACAGTTGGAAATCCATCACACAAGCCCGTAAAATATCCTCAAGTATCTGAATAGTTCTCTCGGACTGACCGTCGGTTTGAGGATGAAATGTCGTACTAAAACACAATTTAGAACCCAAGGCTTCATGCAATGCTCTCCAAAATCTAGAAGTAAATCTCAGATCTCTATCGGAAACAATACTAACCGGAACCCCGTGAAGTCTCACAATCTCCTTCATATATAACTGAGCTAACTTCTCCAATGAGAACTTGGTTGATACCGGGAGAAAATGAGCCGACTTTGTCAATCTATCCACAATAACCCAAATAGCATCCATCTTCTTCGCGGTAAGAGGCAAACCCGAAACAAAATCCATCGAGATCCCTTCCCATTTCCATTCCGGAATATCCAATGGTTGAAGTAACCCCGCTGGTCTCTGATGTTCGGCCTTAATTTGTTGACAAGTTAAACACTTGGAGACATAATCCGCAATTTCCCTCTTCATACCATTCCATCAATACCCACGCTTCAAGTCTTGATACATTTTGGTACTACCCGGATGAATCGCAAACTTGGACTTATGACCATCCTCTAAAACACGCCTTTTGATTTCCGGTGATGAAGGAACGCAAATTCTCCCTTGGAAGGTTAAAATCCCATCTCTATTCAACGCAAATTCCCCGGCTTTCCCATCTTGCACTTGATCTAAAATTTTCTTCAACTCCGGATCACCTTGTTGAGTTTCCTTCAACTCTCCATACAATGTAGGAACGGCTCGCACATTCGCAAGTAACACTTCACTCCTCAACTCTTGGGTACTCAAAGCTGTCACATAAGCCTTTCGGCTAATCGCGTCCGCCACCACATTGGCCTTCCCCGGATGATAAGAAATTACACAATCAAAATCCTTCAAGAACTCAAGCCATCTCCTTTGTCGATTATTCAACTCCTTTTGGGTAAACAAGTATTTCAAGCTCTTATGGTCTGTGAATATCTCAAATTTCGTCCCATAAAGGTAATGCTTCCACTTATGCAACGCAAACACGATCGCCGCCAATTCCATATCATGAGTAGGGTAATTCTGTTCCGCCGGTGATAACTTCCTAGAGGCATACGCAATAACTTTCCCATTTTGAATTAATACACATCCCAAACCCGCCTTCGAGGCATCACTATAGATCACAAAATTCTCACAACCATCCGGAAGGGTAAGAATAGGAGCCGTCGTCAACCTCTTCTTCAACTCATTAAAACTTTCTTCACATTTAGAATCCCATACAAATGATACATCCTTCCGAGTCAACCTAGTCAATGGAGTCGCAATCTGAGAAAACCCTTCAATGAACCTTCTATAATAGCCCGCCAGACCAAGAAAACTACGAACCTCGCCACGCCGAAGGTTGCTTCCAATTAACCACGGCTTCAATTTTTGAAGGAGCCACGGAAATTCCCGAACTCGACACTACATGCCCCAAGAAAGAAATCCGCTCAAGCCAAAACTCGCACTTACTGAACTTGGCGTATAACTGCTTTTCACGAAGAACTGACAAGACAATCCTTAAATGCTTTTCATGCTCCTCCCGGGACTTAGAATAAACAAGAATGTCATCAATGAATACCACCACAAAGCTGTCAAGATAAGGCTTGAAAATACGGTTCATCATATCCATAAATACGGCTGGAGCATTAGTCAACCCGAAAGGCATCACAACAAACTCATAATGACCATATCTTGT
Source organism: Adenophora triphylla var. japonica (assembly GCA_022495995.1). Classification (NCBI taxonomy): domain Eukaryota; kingdom Viridiplantae; phylum Streptophyta; class Magnoliopsida; order Asterales; family Campanulaceae; genus Adenophora; species Adenophora triphylla. The sequence goes on from JAFEMH010004271.1 coordinate 92,418, forward strand.
TCGGAAAGCTGTCTTGGCAATGTCATCCGGTCTAATCTTCAACTGATGGTATCCGCTTCTCAAATCAAGTTTTGAGTAGATAACGGAACCTTGGAGTTGGTCAAATAAATCATCTATATGCGGAAGAGGATATTTATTCTTTATGGTGGCTTGGTTCAACAAACGATAATCAATACATAATCGTAAGGTACCATCCTTCTTCCTAACAAATAAAACCGGTGCTCCCCACGGAGACACACTCGGGCGAATAAAACCCCGGTCTAGTAATTCTTGCAATTGGACCTTCAACTCTTTTAACTCGGCCGGAGCCATTCTATAGGGTGCTTTAGAGATAGGTGCGATACCGGGCACTAGGTCAATACAAAACTCTATCTCACGATCCGGAGGCATAGAGTACTCACTAGAAAACACATCACTAAATTCATTCACAACGGGGACATGAGCTAACTCGGGGGACTTCTTATTGGAATCTACCACATAAGCCAAGTATCCCGCACACCCCTTAGATAGCATCTTTCTCGCCTTTAAAGCAGAAATAACATGTAAACCGAACATAGATTTGTCCGCATCAAATATAAAAGTAGGCACATCAGACATAGTAAATGAGACTCGCTTTCTACGACAGTCTACCAAGGCATGACACTGACTCAACCAATCCATCCCAAGGATCACATCAAAGTCACAGATTGGTAACTCGACCAAATCCACCGGCAATATATGCCCACATATAGTCACATCACAACCACGATATATCAAAGAAGATGCAAGGCACTCTCCCATAGGAGTAGAGACCTCTAACACATAAGGCATAGATTCAGGCAATTTATGCAAAGAAAATGCAAAATGAGATGTCACAAATGAATGGGAAGACTCGGGATCTATAAGAATGCGGGCCTTAACCCCCGAGACAGGGACTATACCTCTAATGACGGCATTGGGATCGACCTCTCCTCTACCCAAGGCGAACACTCGACCTTGCACTCTATCTTTGGGCTTCCCATCTACATCTCTCTTCACACCACTACCTTGTCCCCCTTGACCACTACCCGAAGCTTGCTTCTTTTGCCACTTGGGACAATTCCTCCGGAAATGGCCTGTCGCCCCACACTCTAAACATCGGCCTTGCTTGCTCCAACACTTGTCCTCCGAATGCCCTGGCTTCTTGCAATATCCACACAATGCCCCAAACTGACCTGGAGTCGAACGATTTGTCGGAGCCGCCACAAATCCTCCTCTACCTGCTCCCGGAGCTGATGTCTTCAGCTGCCCTCTATTCTGCCCAGAACCTTGACCTTGGAATCTATTTCTGTTTCCGCCTTCAGATTTACCACGATGCTCCTCTATATCATTCTCAATCCGGTACGCCATATTCACGGCCGCTTGGAAGTTGGCAAAATCATGCGTCAGTAACTGCTTCCGAAACTCCACCCTTAAGCCTTTCACGAACCAGTAGATTTGCCTCCCCTCCTCCGGTACCAAATGGGGACAATATCGGGCTAATTCCGTAAACTTGGCTGAGTATTATGCTATAGTCATTGTCCCTTGCTCCAGTTTCAGAAACTCGACCTCCTTCTTATCTCTAGTAACCATCGGAACGAAATGATCCCGGAACTTATGTGTGAAATTTTCCCAAGTCTGCGGTGTCAAATCCCGATCCCAACCATCCTTCACTACCTGCCACCAGTGCTCAGCGGGTCCTTCCAACTTGAAAACAGTGCATCTTACCTTTTCTGCATCCGAACTCTCCATTGCTGTAAAAATCTTATTCATAGCTTCCAACCATCTTTCCGCCTTCGCCGGATCCGGATCTCCGTTGAAGCTAGGAGGAGACATCTTCACAAATTTCTCTAAGCCATGGTGCCCTTGCCTACCTTCGGGTTGTTGTTGTCCCCTACCTTGATTCTGATTTGTCATATTCTGAAGAAACACTCGGAACATATCCATCATTTCGGCATTCGGATTACCAACACTACCCAAAGCCCGATCCTGATTGCCATCATTCCCCGCCATTAGAACAAACTCCTGCATTAAACACTCGACGTCAGTTATCACACACTCTCACTCAGCTAGACTCTACCCGAGAACTCTAACCGAGCTCTGATACCAACTGTGAGGACCCCGACTCGGAACCTAACGCGTGTCCCGAGTTGGAGCGTCCCCAAACTAACTCAAATCACCTAAACTTTATAAAACTTTGATATAACTTTCAAACATAACACAATTAACATAACCATCTCAAAACAACTCCACTACTCTCCACATTGGAGGAAGAGTGGACCAACTTTGAAAATACTAAACTGTTTTAGTTACAAAAGATTGTGGTTTTAACGTAGAAATTAAAGTTTATAATTACAAACTCCATAAAGGAATTATACCAAAATATACATTCTACGCCAACCTATACGTACCCCGACAATCCCCAAAATCACTTCCAAACTCCTCTCCGCCCTTACTTGGCCGGTCTGCCTGTCTCGGGATCTAAAAACATTAAAGGGAGAGGGGTGAGAATAAATCTCAGCAAGCTATTATGAATGCAGCAATATGCCAAATAAGATGCAACACATAACAAGTTGCATATAACACATTGAAAAAGCTGTAAACACTTTACATTACCTCGGTTTACCTTTTTCCCGTCTGAACAATAGTCATACAACATTGGATATAATATTCCAATCTTAGGTGAGCTGCTTAAGCAATACTCACATCTTATAAGACCCATTTTTCAGGGAACCATATAAGACAGTAGCAACTCTGTAAGGCTTTTGGCTCAATACAGATGCTATAACCCCGACCTGTGGCCACAGGAGGGGACGGTCACAGATTTAACATAATCCGATCACATTAGGTCACACTTCCATAATTGATCGTATTATGTTATACCCCCAACATCAGCTGATTAACACATTATCAAGCACATAATAGTTACTTGAAACATAATCCACAAAAGGGATAAGCATCATAGCCACATGGTAAAATATACTCATGTTCAACCAATATCATAGTGCAACATTTATTCAACACACTATGCATAACATAATCAATGAATATGAACTCAAGTAAGGCATTGAGGTAACATCAATCCACCCTACATAGTCATTATACAATAATACATGGCCTCTATTAAGGTCCAAGTTAAATCTACCAAGTTGGAATCACATTTGTCAAATTACCAACTAGGCTACCTTGCATTTTCCAAGTAATATTTAAAGTACTTCCCCAATTCCATTTTGATCACTTAATATGTCATTGTGGAGCCAAAGTATTCTACTTTAATATAGGTTAAAGAGATTTCATTTTGGTTCTAGTTTGATTAGGTTTGAACAGCTCTAAAGTTGGTGCAATGTAACCAGGCCAGGGCATGAATCGTGCCCCAGGGCATGACTCGTGCCCCAGGGCACGACTCGTGCCCTTTTGGCCTCACTCAGAATCATGCGTCCCTTGACCAGCACGACTCGTGACTTTCATATGGCACGACTCGTGCCTGAGGGCATGACTCGTGCCAATTTCCCTTAAGTTGATCAAAACGACTTGGCTCTCCTTTCACGATTCGTTACCACGAGTTGGCCATGGGCACGACTCGTGCCTAGGGGCACAACTCGTGCCACGGCCAGAAATAGGCATCAGCAGCAGCAACAACTTCATATTTCCAAGAAACCAATTTCCAACCAAGTTTTCTCTAATTTGTGAACCTAAAAGGAAATTCTAACTTTGTTAACTTCATTCTAACTCATTTAACTCCAAAGTATCATGTCCTAAACATAGATCATTACCACTTGGTTTTCCACCCAATTTACTACCATTTTTCAAGATTTCCATTCTAATCCAACCCAACCCATTTACTTCTACTTCTTACCATTTTCATGAACAACAGCATTTTCTATGACACTAACCAATTCCTCAATCCAAGAAGATTTCCCCAAAGCATCAAATAACCATTATAACAACAATAACAACATTTAATAGCTCATGAACATTTAAAGAAGGGAAGGGTCATAATAACTCACCTTAGAATTTTAGGATGGATTAAGGATTTTCTTGGCTTGATGAACTCCCCTAGATGTCCCGAACACAAAAGTACACCCAGATTGGAAAATGGAGGAGGATTGAGTTCTCTAGGAACTTGGAAAGGATGCTTCCATGGAAGAGCTTCTATGGAGTTTTGCTAGGAGGAAGTAAGAAGAAAATGAGGAGGTGAAAGTGAGGGAGGTGAAGGAAGTATGGGGGGTGTATGGGAGGGTTTGACTAATGTGAAAGAAAGATGAGTGAAATAGGGGGAGGGCATGGCCCCCCATGCCACAAATAAATCAAGGATTTCACAAAATAAACAATTTGGTCCTCTAAATTCTAAGGTAGTGAAATTAAACCCTTTATTCTAATTTTCTTTGCCCACGCACATTAACCTCATTTCCAATCTATCTATTTTCCTATATTATACTTCCCCCAAGAACTTTACTTTATTTCCCAACCATCCCATCCTAATATAAGAAATCAAGGATATAAAATGAACACATAATATTAACAATAATATTAAAAGCACATAATATGATGCTAAAATAGTGCCTAGGGTTAGGGTCGTTACACCAGACCTCACTCACCTCAACCTAGGAACCCTAACCAGAGGGTTACCAGGTCACACGGTGTGGTAGATGACACTGGCCTTCCTACTACAAGGAGAAGGGATAAGAGGCAAGCAACTGAGAGACAGCGACGACCTCCCCTGGAAAGGAGACCCGAAGGAGCTGCTGTACGAAACTTGGGAGGTTCATCCAACCCGCCCCTCGATAGAGCGGCATTCCTCGTAGAAAGGGCCAACGCTCTCCACGAACTCCTAAGAATCCAGAACGAGCTCATACAATTGGCTGAAGACCAGCCCCCACAGGTATCTCACAACACTGTCTCGTCGGGGAGAAGAAGGAGAAACCAGAGGGAGAATAATGGTCATCGTGAAGAAACCGCCGCTGAAAACGAACGCATTGTGCCGCAACTTGATCTAAGAGAGCATCTTAACCAAAGACGAAGTGAGGGAGTCCCATCTCAATGACGACGAGAGGAGGCAGGTGGTGAGCCTCGTCGATCGTTGCCCAATGTAAATCCTGTCCAAAACCAGGTTATATGGGGTCGTCAAATGACCCCCTCATTAAGAAATGAACGAGCCCCAAGTTACAGGGAAAGAACGCGTACTCCCCCTCGTTGTGAACGAGAGCTGTCAAGATCCTACAGACCGTCTCACTACAAAAAAAAAGAGATTTTGCTACGAAAAAATTTGTAGCGAAATGTTAAGATTTCGTAGCTAAAGAGTATTGGCGACGAAACTGTTTTCGTAGCAATTTTGTCGCCTATGCGACGTCGCTAAAGGTTATTGGCGACGAAATAATATTCGTAGTCGTATGTACTTTTTTTAGCTACAAAAAATAAATTTCATCGCCAAATAGTTTCTGCGACAAAATATAAAATTGTCGCTAAAGGGTATTTTTCGTAGCCAAATGAATTCTTTTAGCGACGAATTAATTAGTCCCAAATTATCTGGTCTTGTACTACAAAATATTTTCATCGCGGAATGTTAATGTCTTGCTATAAAACATTTTCATAGCTATAAATATATTCTTCTATTACAAAATATTTTCGTCGCCAAATGTTACTATCTTGCTATGAAACATTTTCATAGCGTAACCATCTTTCTTTACTACGAAATATTGTGTTGCAAATGTGATTTTAATCTAATTGCTGCTCCAAGAAAAAACAATATATATATGATAATATTTATCAAAATACTACATACTATCAAAATATAATTAATTATCATTAAAATTGTCGGTACGTCCCCAAATAACAAGGCAAAAAAAAAAAAAACATGTCCTTAATATCTCAGTTGAAGCGACAAAAACATATCTTCACTATCTCAAATCTTCACTATCTCAATATAGTTGAAGCAACAAATAACATATATTCACTATCTCAAATCTTCACTATCTCAACGTCCAACTATATAAACTTTCTTTCCATAAGTAATTACGTAGTAGCTCTAGCCAAATGACTGTACATAATAATAATGATAAGCTGCAATATCAAAAAATAGATAATAAGTTATTAAAATTCCATGGTGTAAGTACCCCAATCTGGATCACACCCTTTCAAACACACGGGAAGCACCGCAGACTCATCAACGCAGTCTCGACGACCCCTCTCACTCAAAACCTTCTCAAAACCCCCAGCCAAACCAAGAGAGGAGCCTTCCTGGGATAAAAAGGGACAAAAGGACCTTTCGCGAATTTTCAGGAAATTGGAAAAGCAATAATGGTCCGTACGGACCACTTTGTTATCATAATTACTGAATCCCCTTAAAGTCCACAATATTCCCTCAAATCCCGGAGAAAATGATTACCCTCTTGCTTAGTTGGTCCGTACGAACCTCTTTGCATGCAAGATGGTCCGTACGGACCTTATTGCACAGGGAACATCATGATTTCAGAATATTCACCATCATCACAGATTCCCTCAAATCGAGGAAAACCAAAAGTTTGGATTACCAGGGAGGTCCGTACGGACCTCTTTGCACCAAATCTGGCACTATAAATAGAGGGCTCCCCATCCTCATTTTCAAACACCTCCCACTTCTCTCTTCCTCCCTAGGCCTTCTGGCTTCCCCTCTAAGTCCTTTCGAGGCATCCCCGACCCCTTTCGGATCCTTCCGAGGCCTTCTGAGCCCCCTTGTGGTGCTCCGAAGCCTCCCCGAGCGCTCCCGCGACGCTCCCGCGCTGCCCCGAGGCACTCTCGAGGTACTCTGAGGCCCCTCGTGGTACTCCAAGGCCTTGCCTGGTCTTTCCACGGTGTCCCGGCTCTTTCCGAGTCAAACCGGCAATCCCAAACCACGCCGAAACTCTGCCCGAGTGACTCCTGCCACCTCAACGCACGGCGAACCTCTGCCCGAGTGATCCCGACGATCCCCACGCACGCCGAACCTCTGCCAGAACGCAGCCTGCAACATCAACTCACGCCGAAACTCTGCCCGCAGACAACCGGTCCCTCCCGAAGCAATCCCGATCCATACCGGAACGCTACTCCGACCTCAAACACTATTCCTCAGCGGAAGACAGACACGAACCAACATTGGTAAGGCTTCCTTCCTACACTATTTCAATACATTTCCATACATAGCATACAATGTAGACATCCGATACAGCATGCATTTTTAAAAAGCACACACACACACACAACATTTAAAGGATATTAGGGGTATCCGAAAGACTCGTTTTACGAGGCGACTCGGGTGAGCTCTAATATTCTAATATTCTCTTTCCGAGGAGTCATCTGACCTCCGAACTCAAAATCTCATCACACAAAAACAGTTTAAAATTATCTTTAAACTGATGCCCTTTTTCAATGTTTTGGGCTTAATAAAAACGGCGTGGCGACTCTACAAATGCGAAAACAAACGGCGAGACACAACCAACGAAACGAACCGCTGCAAGACGGGGGGAAAATGCCAGATGCCGGGGCGCGAGCGCGCTGCCTCTCGGATCCGGGTAATTTCAGTTGGCGACTCTGCTGGGGATATGTTTTGTTTTAAAAACTTTTAAACAAAACAAAAGATTTTTTAAAACGATGATGAGGGTCAAACTTTCATTTTACCCCTTCCTTTAACTGTTGTGTGTGTGTGCACGTGCTTCGTTTTTATTTTACAAAAAAATAAAAAATGCATCAATATACATCTCGTGCATACATTTAAAATTCTTCAAAAACTTCGTTTTACTCGAAAAAAAGAATTTTAGAGACCGCACACTACGCGCACCGCCGCTCGGTTACACCGCACACTACTCACACCGCCTCGGTTACACCGCACGCTACGCGCACCGCCGCTCGGATACACCGCACACTACAACCCTTAACCCGGAGTGGTCTCGGTTGCGATCCGTTTGGTCTTCCTAGGCCTCTTGGGCGCGCACGGGATCATTCCAAACATCCCATCCTAGCCAAGCGTCAACCCCGCACGTTTGAGTCTTGAGTCACACTCTGTCCGGACTCGGTTGGTTTTACCCGGTCAGGTGTCATACGGCTGGATACATATACCATGCCGGCCATTTTCGAGTTAAGGCTCGGAACTCAAGATCCCTTGCGCAAGCAAAGCGATGAAAGGTCATGCTAAAATCTTGACCTGATCTTGATTTCCGAAGCTACACCTGCACGATGTTCCGTCCTGATATACATCCATGCTCACATGACACCATGTCATCACGCCTTTGATACGTCGGCCATGACAATATGACCAGCCAACGCCTAACGTCACGAGATCCCTTGCGCAAGCAAGGTAAAGAGAGGTCATGCCGAACTCTTGACTCGATCTTGACTTAGTGGCCGGCTCGGTTCACTATTCACATGGCTAATGCATCAAAACGAACATGACAGGCTCGGTCCTTAGGTTCGATTTTCTTTTCGGCCGGTGGAAACCGCTTGCACTATAGGACCCTCGCCCGGGGGCCGTCCACCCCGGGATGTCAAAATACGGGTGCAAAACGAGGGGCTTATAGCCGCGGTATGGTCTCCATCGACCCGGGATCTAGCATAGTTGCGAAAAGAAGAGCAGTCTTTTCCAACCTACCTAGTACTCTGAGAAAACATGTTTTAAGTAAATTAAAAAAAAAATAATTAATAAAATAATAAAAGAAACGGAAACCGCATGCCACGTGAGCTTTCCCCCCTTTTATCCCGTTAGGCCATTCCCGTGTCTAAACCTTGCCCGTCACCCCTCCAGCTAACAGAGAGTGGTCGAGAGTACCCGGGAACCCGTCTCCCAGTGTCAAAACAGCAAGGTCCTACCTCCTTCCCAGCTCTGTCACCAGGACAGTCCGTCATTTCCCCATGGCCAAGTCAGTGGATAACAACGATGAGAATAGGACCTTACCCCCGAGAAATTTCCCGACATTGGAAGAAGTTTGGCAGGTCCTCATGGCTATTGAGAAACGTCAAGGTGAGCAACAGGCCTGGATCGAAGGTGCCATGCACCACTTCAGAACATTAGCCACCCAACTACCTGGGGCTTCCCAAGTCATGACTGCTCCTACAGCCTCTAATGTCTCTCATTGTCTCCCAGAAATCAACCTGTTACCCTCATACGAGCCATGCAGTTATGACGTAAGGACACAAGACCTTCCAGAGGAAAGCCTGCCCATCCAGCCTCCTGAGGTCCCGGCACCACCGCCGAACAACGAACACATCTGGTGGGACGTCTGCGATTGCAGTGCTTGTCTAGAGATGGAATTCCGGGATGCAATGAACGAGGGCCGTCCTCGAAGAAAGAAGAAGCCATCTTCTCAACAAAAACTGAAGAAGAGGTGAATCCGGTGATCCCACAGTCGGAACCCTTGGAGAACCCTCAGAAAAGTTTGACTACTATGTCATCTACTCCAGCAAGTCTAGCTCCGCACAAGGCCATGGCAACGTCTGCTCTATGATCAGCTGGGACGAGCTCCGCACCGCCACTGAAGGCCCGAAGGTCTAGATAATCCAACCCCTGTCTTGGGAAGATCTCAAAGCCACTATTGACGCTTCAGTAAAAGCCATGACAGTGAACGAATTGAAATGCACAGTCTGGCCTTACGCCAATCAAGGTCCTCCCACTACAGAAATAGGAGAGACAAGCAAAACCATAAGTCCAGAAGTGAACGTTCTGACACGTTCCGGTCAAATCCCAGTGAATCCTCCGCGGACAGACAAAAGGCCAGCCATACCTGAGCCACGAACTGAAAAGGGACCCTACGCCAAAGAAGCTGAAACCTTGGACCCAAAGGCTGAAGATCCTGTCTTGACACAGCTCAAGCGCACTCAGGCTAACATCTCACTCTGGTCCTTACTCACTTCATCTTACCCGCACAAGCTCAAGTTGGAAGAAAGCCTGGCCCAGACCATGGTTCCCATCACAGTGACACCTGATGAAGCAGTTCAGATGATTGGCAACGTCAATTACAGCAATATCATCACCTTCACAGAGCTCGACCTTCCAAAATTTGGGGCTGACCATAATGAGCCTCTCTACATAACAGTTCAACTGGACGAGCGCCGTCTCCCTCGTGTCTTGGTAGATGGGGGATCATCCATGAACGTCCTTCCAGCTAAAATGATGGATTTGCTAGGGATCAAAGCAACTGATCTAAAGCCCTCGACTCAGGCAATCAAGGCATACGACTCAACATCCCGCCCAGTCTTGGGAATAGCCACCTTGAATCTGTGGTTTGGAAAACAAATGGTCCCGACGGATTTCTAGGTCATCGACATCCCGATCACCTTCACTGCCATTTTGGGACGCCCTTGGCTACACCAGATCAATGGGGTGGCATCCACTCTCCATCAGTGCGTAAAGTTCGTCCAAGGAACAGATCTTACCATCATCTACGGTGATAGCGTAGTCGACGAAAGGACCGACACAAACGGCGTCCCGGTCTTAGAGATCAAACCCGACGATGATGGCATGATGCTAACAGGGTTCACAATCGAAAGCCCAAAGGCCCAAGTGTGCCACATAGACCTGCCTTTGATTTGGGACAAGATCCCTCCCCCGATGAAAATGATGAAGCACATGAACTACATCCCGGGGCTCGGTTTGGGAAAACGCCATCAGGGCACTCAACAGATCATCAATATCAAAGAACAGAATACCCTGCACGGCCTGGGATACTCTCCTACTCCCGAACGCATTGCGGAGGACAAGCGAGCTGCACGAAAACGCTCCGCAGATAACAAAAGAGGCTTGCACACAATCTCTGATCTTCGTCCTTACAGCTTCGACATGACCAAGTACTTCACAAAGAAGGCCGGCAACTTGGAAGAAGATCCGGAAAAGGGAACAGAGATGATCAGCGCCAAACAAAGCTGGCCGACAACCATGGACAAGCTCCAGCAGAACCTGGCAAGATTCAGAGGCCTCAAGCCAAATCCCGTCCGAAGAGCATTTCTCGACACACCGCCTCTGCCGGGATCCACAACCACCACTATCCACAACGAATTTTGGTTTGGGAAAACCCCCTCTTTGGCAGAAGAACTCGAAAAACTCTCTGTCAACACTCCTGCCTTCAACAAGCGGGACGAGTCTGCATTCGAGCTAGTAATGCCCAAGACAAAAGCAAAAGACTCCGCAGACGATGCTTGGGACGAGCCACTGCTCCACCTGCTCTTCAAAGAAGAAATCGAGATGCCAGATCTAATCTATTTTGTTTCTGATAACTCTATGATAGCAATGATCGGGAACAGTGACATAAAGCCCTTCAAGCCCCATATCCTATCAAGCTCATTGCCACTCAATAACTGGGCCACCTTCTCCGGACCCACTGCCAGCAAAAAGGACATGATCGAACAACTTGGTCTGACCCCTCGAGTCCTAGAGTCTAGTGTCAAAACTCATCCTGAGTCCATTATCTTTGAATTTGAGTCTATCAAGTCATCTGATGGCCTCACGCCAGAAGATTGCGAACTCATTGCCAATAATGTATTCCCGTATGCTCTTAATGAATGCTTCGATCTTTCCGAGTATCCTCTCATTGCATCTTTAACAACTGATAAATTAACTAACACACAAACAGTTAATAACGATTCACTTGATAAAGAAGCAGTCACATTAAACGAACAATACATTAAGCACATCTTTAAGCATGTTGTCAAACGAGAGAAAAACCGGGCCCAAGCTGCCGAGGAGGTTTTAACCAAAGTGAATTTGGGAACTGCTGAAGAGCCAAAAGAGACGCAAATCGGAAGTTTCTTCACCGGCACAGAGCAAGACGCATTGACTGCACTGCTCAAAGAGTTCGTGGACGTGTTCGCTTGGTCTTACCGAGACATGCCCGGATTAGATCCTAACATTGTAGAGCACCGGATCCCTTTGAATCCCGAGGCTAAGCCCATCAAGCAAAAGCTACGCCGAATCAAGCCGGAATGGTCTTTACAAGTCAAAGAGGAGATCGAAAAATGCTCCGCGTCGGCTTCATCAGGGTGATCGAGTACCCCACATGGCTCTCCAATATCGTCACGGTCACCAAGGCCAATGGAAAAGTACGCTGTTGCGTGGACTTCCGAGATCTCAACAAAGCAAGTCCCAAGGACGATTTTCCACTACCCAACATCGACATGTTGGTAGACACTACAGCCAATTTCGAAGTCAAGTCCTTCGTGGACGGTTTTGCCGGCTACAATCAGATCAAGATGGCCGAAGAAGACCAAGAAAAGACAGCTTTCACAACCCCCTGGGGAACTTACTGCTAGACGGCAATGCCGTTCGGACTAAAGAACGCTGGGGCTACCTACCAACGGGCAGCAACCGCCCTCTTCCACGATATGATCCACAAAGAGATCGAAGTGTACGTCGATGACATGATCATCCACTCAATGGGATCAGACGGACAACACCTCACAGACCTGAGAAAATTCTTCAATCGCCTTCGAAAACACTCAATGAGGCTTAACCCTGCCAAATGCACATTTGGGGTTAGCCGAGGCAAGGTTTTGGGATACATGGTCACCGAGAGAGGCATCGAGGTTGATCCTCAAAAGATCAAGGCCATCATCGAAATGAGACACCGCAAACTCGGACATGAGGTGAAAAGCTTCATGGGCCGCCTACAAGATATCAGCCGCTTCGTCAACCAATTGACCTCTATGTGCGAGCCAATCTTCAAACTGATGAAGAAGAACGCCTACATTGAATGGAACTCGAATGCCAAGATGCCTTTGAAAAATAAAGCATACCTTGTGAGTCCTCCGATTCTCTCGTCCTCCCCACAAGGAAAAACCACCGTTGCTATACCTAACCGTGACCGACACCGCAGCTTGGAGCCATGCTCTGTCAAGAAAAGAAGGAGTCACGAGTCGAAACGCCATCTACTTCGTCGGCAGAAAGTTTCAAGGCAAATAACTCAATTACTCGGCCCTCGAGAAAACCTGCGCAGCCTCTGGTATGGGTTGTCGGGAAACTACGGCACTACATGCAGCCGCACACGGTACACTTGGTTTCCAAAATGGACCCAGTCAAGTACCTCTTCGACAAACCATCTCTGTCAATGAGGCTCGCCAAATGGTCTTTCTTCCTAGCGGAATTTGACATCAAGTACGTAAACCAAAAGTCAATCAAGGGACGGGCCATGGCTGAACAACTGGCTGATTTCCCCACCGACGAGGCTCGAAGCCCCGAACCACAATTTCCAGACGAGGGAATCTTCGCAATCGAAGGCGAAAACCGATGGCAACTGTTCTTCGACGGAGCGGCCAACAAAAAAGGAAACGGCATCGGTATGCTCTTGGTAGATCCCAAGGACGAGCACACCCCAATTGCTATAAAGCTCAATTTTGAGGTAACCAACAACGCCGCCGAATATGAAGCCTGCGCTGCTGGACTACAAGCCGCACTCGAGAGGAATGTCCAGAAACTCGAAGTTTATGGGGACTCAGCCTTGATCATCAACCAAGTCTCCAACAAGTGGAAAACCATAGACCCGGGCTTGCAAAAATACCATGCCTGCATGGAGGACCTCATCACACAATTCGAAGAGGTCACCTTCCACTACTTGCCAAGAGACCGAAACAGGTTCGCAGATGCCTTAGCCACCTTGGCTTCCCTTGTGGAAATCCCTGAAGGAAAAGCAATCAAACCCTTCAAAGTCGGGCGAAAGGAAATTCCTGCCTACTGTTGTGAGATCGAACCAGAACCTAAGCCCGTCAATGAGCCATGGTATAACCAGATCTTCCAATACCTCAAGAGCGGGGAAACCACCTTCATGAACAAGGAAGACCCACACACAGAAGCGATCGAAACTAAGAGCATCATGGCCCTAAAACGCCTCGCCTCTCACTTCGTCATCCTCGGGGACATGCTATACAAGAAACGCTACCATGGGCCACTCCTACGCTGCATTAGCCAAGAAGAAGCAAATAAGTTCATGAACGAAGTCCATAATGGGGCTTGCGGTCCCCACATGAACGCCAGAGCCCTGATGCAAATCATTCTCAGGATGGGCTACTACCGGATCTCCATGGAGGCGATTGCATCCACTTTGTCCGAAGCCGCGACAAGTGCCAACGGTTCTCCAACCTCAATCATCTCGCCGCCCCACGATCTCTACCGCATGACTACACCTTGGCCATTTGCCACTTGGGGGAATTGACGTCATCGGGAAAATCGCTCCGCCGTGCAAGAATCGGTCACGAGTTCATCTTAGTAGCCATCGACTACTTCACCAAATGGGTCGAAGCCAAGTCCTACAAGGTACTCACCTCCAAGAAGGTCACGCAGTTCCTCAAGGAAAACATCATCTGCCGATACGGCATCCCGAATGAGGTCATATCAGACAACGGCTCACACTTCGAGGGGGAATGCGACAGAGTGCTGGCCGAATTCAAGATCACACGCCACAAATCTTCTCCCTACCGGCCACAAACAAACGGCGCCGTGGAAGCAGCAAACAAAACCCTCGAAAGGATCATCCGAAAAATGACCACCCGAGGATGAGATTGGCCCGAGAAGCTGCACCTTGCACTTTGGGGCTACCGCACATCAGTCAGAACAGCCACGGGAGAAACCCCATTCGCCCTGACATACGGGATGGAAGCAGTCCTTCCCATTGAGCTAGAAATTCCCTCACTCCGAGTGCTGCTAGAAAATGACATCAACGAAGTTGAATGGCTCCGAAGCCGACACGACGAATTGGCTCTGCTAGACGAGCGACGACTAAAGGCCATGGAACACGTCCGAGCCTATCAAAGCAGGATGGCTAGAGCTTTCGACAAGAAAGTCAAATCTCGAGACATCAGGGAAGGCGACCTTGTACTCAAAGAAAAGCCTCCCACTCGAACCAACCCACTGGGAAAATGGGAACCCACATGGATCGGCCCTTTCGTGGTTCAAAAGATCTTCTCCGAGGCGCCATGAAGCCGATGTACCTAGACGGCAATCCCTTTATGAATCCAAATAACGGAAGCAAACTTCGCAGATACTTCGCCTAAAGAAGAACAACCGTGCATCTCTTGGCACTCCATGTAGTGTCGAACTACGCAGCACTGAGCCCTCTAGTCCGGGGGAACGTAGGCAACCTTAATTGGTCCGGTCTAAAAATACACAAAAAGTCAAAAGTTTGAATGTCAATCAAGACCTCCATCAAGCTACGCACTTTTCAAGAACACGCCCCAACAGCCACCTTGACCAAGTCAAACTACGGCGGCAACATAAAAGGACATCCGAGGGTCACTCAGCATCAAACGACTGACTCATGTCTGCTTCCAAGCCAGGGGCTTGTCTTCGCCCTCACGCGCTTCAATAAAAAAAAAGAGAGCTCGAGCAAGGGCTCACAAAAAAAAAAAAACAAAATATAAAAGAGAGCTCGGGCAAGGGCTCACAAAAAAAAACAAAAAAAAATATAAAAGAAGCTCAACCAAAAGCTGCAAAAAAAAGAGGTCAAGAGCCCGACGCCAACAAGAGGCAAGGAAGCTACGAAAAGGACCGTCAAAACGACTTGTCAGGGGATCATTCAACCTCTCAGCCAAGCACAAAGCCTAAGCAAAGGGGATTGCCGTCATGGCCCAGACTGCTTCAGTCCGCAAACGCAACAGAAAAGTTCAAAGACGGACGCCGACAAAGTGCACAACAAAAGCAAAGGCAAACAAGAGATCTTGCGTCTCGACAAAGCTTTAAAAGTAAATCACAAATCACTAACGGTTACAACATTTCTTGATGAGTTCAAGCACGGTCTACTCTCAAGTTCACAACATGCTAAAAGACAGCTTAATACATTTAACTAATAATGTGTTTGCAATGCAATGAATGGATACCTAGGAGGTCATTCCGCGCCGTCTGCGCTTGTCCCCTCGCCATTCTTTCCTTTCTTCCCTCGTCCCCGACGAGTCTTCTTTCGCTCCATGTGAACCAACTCTGCGTCTCTCGCTCCGAGATCCGGGGTCCTCCCCGTAGAGTCAAACAATCCAAGAGCTCTCGGGGCTTCATTCGCCCGTGCTTCGGCTCGGATCTCCTCCCCGCGAGTCCGCAAAAGAGGACCTCTCCCCGTCGCCGGTCAACTCTAGTCTCGTAGTCAAACAAAGTGTCTCCCGTCACATCGAAAGGGTCGAGACCGGGCTTCGGCACTCCTAAGGCAATAGCCGCTACGGCAACCGGGTCCTGCATCGCTACACGCCTCGCTCTCCAAGACCACTTGTGATCGCCCAACACGCCGCTGCTCATACCAAGCCGTGCACCGAGTCGTCAATACGACACTCCCCGACGTCTAAGGAGTACTACAGAGGGAAAGCGGAATACTTCCATACCCTCGTAAAATACAAGAAGGCACTGAAGCCGCCATACAAAGAGGAGCTATCTCCGCAAAGAGCAAGGTCATCCCGCCCCAACAAAGGCTCCCGCTTCATCCCAAACCGCCGGAAACAAGCGACGGAATATAGAAGGAGGACCAAGACAAACCTGGAACTCGACAACGTAGGACCCCTCCCGCAAGATCCTCCTAGTCTCAATCCTCCAGTGAGGAACCCACCGCCGGATCTCGATGCGTGCCAAGCCGTGCCATCCATCTCTCCCGGGCGGATCGATCCATATCCAATACAAGAGGTCGCCGAGCAAATGACCACGGACTAAACGACGTCGGAGCCTCGGGCATGGCCTCGAAGTCTCTCTCGCAGCCACAAGGTGAGCAAAGCGGGGCTTCCCCTCTCATGAAACGATCCCCGGTCGCCGGCGGTCGATACCATGAAGAGTCTCCCCAAAGACCAACGGGACAATATCCTCTCCAAACTCTGCAGCGTCTCTACCACATCTAGCAAAGCGCCATCGCAAATGCCAAGGGAGCCGACCAGAAAAGCGTCGCCATCACGCACAAGGCAAATGCGTCCCAAGAGACATCACTCATCATCAACCATGAACCGCTCCGGCGGCTCGTAAATGTCGATATGACCCGAATCAAGGATCATGCCCTGCACTTCTTCCAATGAAGTACGAAGAAAGCCCGCAAGCTTCACGCTCACAAAGAAGCACCACCAATCAAAGGAAGCGAGATGGCCTCCACCTCCGGTCCTCCAATCAAAGCCCGAAAATCCTCAAAAGTGGGCACTAGTTCGTTGTAAGAGAAGCAATACACATGCCTCCTAACATCCTGCAACTTCGCGGCAGCCCGCAACAAATCCCAATCAGAACCAACTCCTTAAAAGACCAAATTGAGCAAAGACGAAACCTTACCTCGAAAGCCCGTCTACGATGCCTCATACGGCGCCGCATTCACGTTTTCAACCGCTCAAGGAAGTGTGCTTGCCTCTCCTACGAAAGCCTCGGCAAAATTCTAGGGACGTACGAAGAATCCATGGCAAAAATGGAGGGTCCTAGAGAAAATGGGGAAGAAAGCTCGAAAATGGCCGCAAATGGGGAAATGGGGAAGAACCGACACCGGAAAGCATTTATCTCCTTCCCAAAGTAAGGTTGGTCCGTACGGACCTCTTTGCATGCTAGGTATGTCCGTACGGACCTCCTTGCAAACGTAACCCATTTCCCAAAGAAACAAGCACAACAACCACCGTCCTCAAGAAACCTTGCTCCAAACTGCCCAAACACTGGCCAAAGCCATTCCCGGTGAACATACACTACCCACAAACGCACTCTCAGCTCACGTGGCATGCACAAAAATATAATAATAATAGCAACCATTTCTAGGACAAATCCCGGGAATCCCAAAAAAATGACATTACATCTTAAAATAAAATGATGTTTGCCGTGCAAATACGAGTGTTTTATTACAGGAACATCAAATGTTTGTTGCTAAACAAAAAAAAAGAGAAGATATGGAAAGAGGGAAAGCAAATGGACCCTAATCCGACTCTTCAGCATCATCATCATCCTCGCCGAGGTCCTCCAGAGAGAAGTCGGGCATCCCTGCGAACTCGCCCGTCACGTCCTCGTCGTCAGAGTATCGAGCCCCCGCCGGAGGCTGCCACTCGAAGTAATCCGAAGGATCAAATCCGACGAAAGGATCAAAGAAGGAAGGCTCTGAGGATCCCTCACCCTGTGCGCCCCGCGGAGGGAAGAACCGATAAAAGGGCCGCCGCCTCGGAGCTCCCGAAGATGTCCCGCATCCATGCTATGCCGCCCCTCGAAGGTCCCTCCCGCTGCGGCTCCGGCTCGGCTCTCGGTGGAGGAACGTCTGCTGTAATGCCTCGAAGGCATAGGGCCGGTACGCAGCACGCGTCGCGAAGACCGGCAAGAAATCTTCGACGCCATCTTCTTCGCAAACGACCTCATCGCCACATAACGGCGAGTCAAGATATCATAAGCTCTCCCCGGACTCGCACCAACAAGCGACCAAGGAAACGCTCAAAGAATACGCTTACACTCAACAACAAAAAGAGAAAATGCGTAAAAGATGCCAAGATGGAAAAAGAGTCGCACACTCACCGATCTATCGGGATCCACTCGGTATGCGGCAGAGCTCGCTCGTAAACGGGCATGTACACCCTCCTCCTCGACCCGTCCCCACGGACATACGTGAAATCCGGCCCCAGCATTGGAACCTCTGGGGGAGCCTGTGGGCCAGCCTCTCTCTCCCTCGCCAGTACCTGCGGCGTCCTCAGCTTCCTCCTCACGAAGGCCCCGTACTCCTCTCCATACAAAATAAACTCCTCGGCGCCCACACCGCCAAGGTACCTCTCAAAATCAAGCACATCCATGTCCCGAGAATCAAGCATCCCAAAGGGAGGGTCCTCTGAGCCACGGGAAGCACACACAGGCCATGCCGCCAAAAGACCCGCTCCCAGTGTACATGACGTCGCAGGTCGGGCCCCTCGGCATCTTCCCGCGCTGTCACCTCAGGAGCCCCCTCGAACTCATCACCCTCATACCGAGCCCACGGGAACAAAACAAACCCCTCCGGGATACCCCTCTCTAGACGCTCCTGCACATCCCCGTAGGCGATGGTGAGCTTCCCCCTGCTGCTCCTCCTCTTCCTCGCCGTACGAGCCCCGGCCCAGATAGCGGGATACGCAGCACAGCCCCGGATCTCTATCCCACGGGAAGCACTCGGAAAATCTCGTAGAACCACACCCGCGACAAAAACGAGAAAGGGCTCGGTGCAAAAGAAAATGGAGAAACGACAAGTTGCTAAATCAAAACAAAGCAATAAACTCATACCTCCAAAGCAAAGTCAAAACAAAGCCAACGAATCGCCACACCCGCTAAACCGGTCCAAGGAAAAGTAGAGCTCGCCAAGCCCGCCTCGCCCCAAGCAATATCACTGCACCCTCTCCGGATCAATCAAGCTCTCCAACGAGCAAAGGGAGCCGCAGCCGCGTGGTTCGAGAATAAAGTCTCGGAAAGTGCATACCACAAAAAGGAGCGTGCCGCTCCGCCGTCACCCGGCCGGTACCCGGACATAGGCCCCAATGCGGCCGTGATCCTCGGCTCCACATCGCTATACAAGATCCCTGCACCCTGCGAGGACGAGGCTCAAAGCCCAACAGCTCGATCAACACAGCATCGGAGATCATATCCCTCCACCGCACCGGCCCTCCTTTGAAGGAAAGCCCTAATCGCGGCAAAGTCGGTCGGCGTCACCGTCACCTCTCCCGGCTCGGATGGAAGGTGTGGGTGGTATCCCACCAATACTCGAAAGGCCAAGGAAGACGCTCTTGTTCTTCCTCGTATCGAAACTCCGACCGGGTTCTCTACAAACATACCTAGGCCGAAGCGTAGACCGGCCTCACTGGGACTCGGCCTACCATCCACGGAAATATCGGGCATCCGCCGCCACTCAACAACGGCCTCGAGCGATCCCCGAGTCTTCATCCTCTTGGCCTTCCCGGCCATAAGCCCCGCATCCCGCAGTAAACACAAAGAAAGGTACGTCAATCACAGTACTTAATACAAAACAAAAGGCACAAAAGTCCGTCCCAACACGGAAAGCCATGAAAATAACCCGTCACAAAACACGGCACACATTGCACATATTTTTCACATATATCCCGTCACAAAACACGGCACATGTTGCACATAATTTTCACATACATTATACATATAATTTTTCCCATGCAGTCCGTCACAAAAACACGGCACACACTGTACACATTTTCTCAAAAGAGGGATTAAGCCCTACACGACACATTTTCAAAAAAGTCCGTCCCAACACGGCAAAGGCACATATAACCCGTCACAAAACACGGCACACATTGCACATATTTTTCACAAATAACCCGTCACAAAACACGGCACATATTGCACATATTTTCCCCACAAAGTCCGTCACCCAAGAACACGGCACACACTGCATAACACATTTTTCAAAAATCCGTCCCTACACGACACACACTTTCAGACAAAACCCGTCACAAAACACGGCACATGTCACATTTTTTTCACAAAAATTGTCACTACACGACAAACTTTTCTCATAATGTACATACATAAATAGCATACGGTACAAAACACCAAAGCATGCATTTCATTAGAGAGGCACTTTATTTTCACAAATAAAAGCTAATCTACACATTTCTGCACAAAATACACATACCCACAATTTTTACATGTCCATTTTCAACAATTCATCAAGAATTTCGCAAAAGGCATAAAAAAATAACAAAAATTCAAAAATGCGAAAAACTAAAACCTAGTTCTAGCATTCAAAAATTCGAGCAGGGAATCAAAACGGAACGGATTTCTTACCTCCCCGACGTTCATAGAGCGAAGATTGTGCAACTCCGGATTCAGATACAAGACATCCGGGTTCCTCGAAGATGGAACAAACGAAATCCAATTTATTTGGAGCTCCATCCTTTGCTCGACCACTTCTTGACTGCGTTGTCGACGACTCCTTCGAGATCCTTCCGCCATTGCAAGCGATTCAAGCGAAAAATGGAGGATTTTGGTTAACAATGGAGGTTTTTCTCTCCCTCTCTCTCTCGGATTCACGCACTGAAGAAGAAGGAATGGGGAAGGGCTCGGCATTTAAACCTGGGAACTGTAAAAAACCATCTTGGTCCGTACGGACCTCATTGCAGCCAGGTTGGTCCGTACGGACCTCTTTGCAAGGGGTGGCCAAATTACTTTCCTGCCCTTATAATCTTTGCCCCTGGCTGTCCTAAGGCCTTTTCCAGCAAATCCAAGTGCAGAATGGTCCCTAACCCTTCAATTCAATCCCCGGCCGTCAGCGTAAGCCCGGTCCTCGCCCACTTCAACGGCAATTCAATCCCCGGCCGTCAACGTAAGACCGGTCTTCGCCCACTTCAACGGCAATTCAATATCCCCAGCACCGGCCGTCAGCGTAAGCCCGGTCCTCGCCCACTTCAACGGCAATTCAATCCCCGGCCATCAACGTAAGACCGGTCCTCGCCCACTTCAACGGCAATTCAATCCCCGGCCGTCAGCGTAAGCCCGGTCCTCGCCCACTTCAACGGCAATTCAATCCCCGGCCGTCAACGTAAGACCGGTCTTCGCCCACTTCAACGGCAATTCAATCCCCGGCAGTCAGTGTAAGACCGGTCCTCGCCCACTTCAACGGCAATTCAACCACCGGCAGTCAGTGTAAGCCCGAACCTCGCCCACTTCAACGGCAATTCAACCACCGGCAGTCAGTGTAAGACCGGTCCTCGCCCACTCCAACGGCAATTCAACCACCGGCAGTCAGCGTAAGCCCGATCCTCGCCCACTCAACGGCGACTCAAGAAGGAGCCAACACCTCCCAGTACGAATATCAAGGCACGAGACGCCTCCAAAACGCCCGACGGCAATTCAAGAAGGAGCCAACACCTCCCAGTACGAATATCAAGGCACGAGACGCCTCCAAAACGCTCAACGCACCGGCCCTCAAAACAGGTCCGAAGACACTTTCCCAGCAGGGAAAGCCCCTACAAGGCCACATATCCCCAGCAGATGAACACCGGCCATCAAAGTAAGCCCGAGCTCCTTCCCCAGCAAGTCAAAGAAGGGAATCCTTGCAAGCCCCTACAAGGCCACGATAAATCCCCAACGGATGAACACCGGCAGCCATTGTAAGTCCAACCTTCTCCCCAACGGACAAAGCACGAGACAACTAAACTTCTCAAAGCTCAAGGCAGCCATGCCTCCACCACTGCCGCCAGAAGACGATTCAAAGTCCTCCCGCGTGGCACCAACCGCCGCCAGAAGACGATTCAAAGTCCTCCAGCGTGGCACCAACCGCCGCCAGAAGACGATTCAAAGTCCTCCCGCGTGGCACCAACCGCCGCCAGAAGACGATTCAAAGTCCTCCCGCGTGGCACCAACCGCCGCCAGAAGACGATTCAAAGTCCTCCCGCGTGGCACCCACCGCCGCCAGAAGACGATTCAAAGTCCTCCCGCGTGGCACCAACCGCCGCCAGAAGACGATTCAAAGTCCTCCAGCGTGGCACCAACCGCCGCCAGAAGACGATTCAAAGTCCTCCAGCGTGGCACCAACTGCCGCCAGAAGACGATTCAAAGTCCTCACGCGTGGCGCAACCACATTCAGAAGACGATTCAAGTCCTCACGCAATCCCCAGCCCGGAAGGCTTTAAATCACTCGGTCCGGAAGACCGTATAAACCTCCCAAATCACTATCTCCGGCCCGGAAGGCCTTAAACCACCCGATTCGGAAAATCGTAAAATTTCCATCCCAGGACACCACCACGTCCTCACAATTGACCTCGGCGGTCACCACATCTTAGGACACCACCACGTCCTTACCATTGACCTCGGCGGTCACACAACACTTCAGGGCACCACCACGCCCGCCCTCACAATTTCACGACCTCTGAACTACGATCAGGCTTGATTCCCGCCAGGGATACGTAGGAATCCTATCACAGGGTCCAGCCATCGACCCATGCGGTCACCCAGGACACCACCACGTCCTTACCACTGACCTCGGCGGTCACACGACACTTCAGGGCACCACCACGCCTGCATTCACAAAACACTCACCCTACACCCGAACTACGACCAGGCTTGATTCCCGCCAGGAATACGTAGGAATCCTATCACAGGGTCCAGCCTACCGACCTAAACGGTCACACAATAGGACACCACCACGTCCTCACACTGACCTCCCCGGTCACATTATCTCCCAGCACGCGATCCAGATTAGGACCCTTATCTTATCGGCGACCCCACTTCTTTCATAAGTGACGTCGTCGAGGGGCTTCTGTAAGTACCCCAATCTGGATCACACCCTTTCAAACACACGGGAAGCACCGAGAACTCATCAACGCAGTCTCGACGACCCCTCTCACTCAAAACATTCTCAAAACCCCCAGCCAAACCAAGGGAGGAGCCTTCCTGGGATAAAAAGGGACAAAAGGACCTTTCGAGAATTTTCAGGAAATTGGAAAAGCAATAATGGTCCGTATGGACCTCTTTGTTATCATAATTACTGAATCCCCTTAAAGTCCACAATATTCCCTCAAATCCCGGAGAAAATGATTACCCTCTTGCTTAGTTGGTCCGTACGGACCTCTTTGCATGCAAGATGGTCCGTACGGACCTTATTGCACAGGGAACATCATGATTTCAGAATATTCACCATCATCACAGATTCTCTCAAATCGAGGAAAACCAAAAGTTTGGATTACCAGGGAGGTCCGTACGGACCTCTTTGCACCAAATCTGGCACTATAAATAGAGGGCTCCCCCTCCTCATTTTCAAACACCTCCCACTTCTCTCTTCCTCCCTAGGCCTTCTGGCTTCCCCTCTAAGTCCTTTCGAGGCATCCCCGGCCCCTTTCGGATCCTTCCGAGGCCTTCCGAGCCCCCTTGTGGTGCTCCGAAGCCTCCCCGAGCGCTCCCGCGACGCTCCCGCGCTGCCCCGAGGCACTCTCGAGGTACTCTGAGGCCCCTCGTGGTACTCCGAGGCCTTGCCTGGTCTTTCCACGGTGTCCCGGCTCTTTCCGAGTCAAACCGGCGATCCCAAACCACGCCGAAACTCTGCCCGAGTGACTCCTGCCACCTCAACGCACGCCGAACCTCTGCCCGAGTGATCCCGACGATCCCCACGCACGCCGAACCTCTGCCTGAACGCAGCCTGCAACATCAACTCACGCCGAAACTCTGCCCGCAGACAACCGGTCCCTCCCGAAGCAATCCCGATCCATACCGGAACGCTACTCCGACCTCAAACACTATTCCTCAGCGGAAGACAGACACGAACCAACATTGGTAAGGCTTCCTTCCTACACTATTTCAATACATTTCCATACATAGCATACAATGTAGACATCCGATACAGCATGCATTTTTAAAAAGCACACACACACACACACAACATTTAAAGGATATTAGGGGTATCCGAAAGACTCGTTTTACGAGGCGACTCGGGTGAGATCTAATATTCTCTTCCCGAGGAGTCATCTGACCTCCGAACTCAAAATCTCATCACACAAAAACAGTTTAAAATTATCTTTAAACTGATGCCCTTTTTCAATGTTTTGGGCTTAATAAAAATGGCGTGGCGACTCTACAAATGCGAAAACAAACGGCGAGACACAACCAACGAAACGAACCGCTGCAAGGCGGGGGGAAAATGCCAGATACCGGGGCGCGAGCGCGCTGCCTCTCGGATCCGGGTAATTTCACATGGAGGTGATCACAATGAGCAATAACATTCACGCTATAACATATAAAACTTACAATATTTTGCTGCATTGACTTCGTTCAACGTACCAACTAAGATTCACCTGCACCTATATAATACACAAAAAGAGAAAAAACTGAGTATATAGCTCTTCATATGTTTTTTCCACAAATTCAAACAATAAACTTTAAATAATAAAAGATATACAGTAAACTCCAAAATGAGAGATAAGAAACCAAAAAAGAAATGTGCAATCTTGCTTTCATGATTGGAGTTAAAAGAAGGCAATCATTGAATCAAATGCTAAGGTTTACAATTTAAGGATGCTCCCTCAATGTCAGTACTATACAGTCACATACAAACTACCTTCCACTCATGAACAGTCAGCAGGTTTCACATTTCTATTTTACTTTTGGTTTCTTTCTTCTCATTTCTGTGAAGTTCCTTTTCTTTTATTTTCATAATAGTGATTAATAATACTCCACCGTTCCAAAATAAATGTCTATCATTGACTTTATGGGAAATTTAAGAAAGTTGGTATCTACCCATTTTTGTAGCATATTCATAATTACCCTTAATGGTCTCACCATCTAGCATAATGAGTATAAATGTAAACTAGAACATGATAAATGCAAAAGAGGATCAAGTAACTTCACAGAAGAAAATGGACATTCATTTAGGGACGGAGGGACGTTAATAAATAGATTGTTGGAAATGAGGGCAGCCACTTATTAGTTGATTGTCGTGGTATTCAAACATCACATGGACCTCTTAATACTACACATACGGAAAAGCATTAACCACCTGCGTGCCTCGTCCACACACACCCCACCACCAACACCATCAGCACACGGGCACACACAAAAGATACAGTACTTAAATAACCACAGCTATTGTAATAGTACTTAAGAGATTGTGAGATCATACAAAGAGTATAAGATGCTTCAAATGAAATTTTATGTTCATAAGTTCCAAGTTGACCACAGCTTACAGTAACATCAAATAAAAGAGACTAAAAGATAACAAAGCAGATTGCAGGTTATCTGTAAAAATGCATAGAATGCTTTTTTATCAATAGAAAGAAAAAAAACAGATCAAGAAGGAAGGAACTAAAAATATATATATTCCCGCCTTACCGAAAGAAATGCCCTAAATCATTGAGCATGTTGATTAAGATAATAATTTCCTCCAAAACTTTTCATCTTATCAACAAAAAAAAGTTCTATCATACTTATCAAAGTTATGTACATATTAGTACCCAGCATTCATATAAGAACTTTTGACGTTGTTAGAGCCGTGAAACATGTCCAAACTAGCATTCACGTGTTTTGGCCCAATTTACGCTTGGCCAAGTATAATTGTGATTCAAACCATGATTAAATTATAGCTATGAAGCATGCAGATGGCAAAGCTTCAAGAATACGGGATAATAAACTCACCATTAAACATCAACTCCGTGACAAGAAGTTCATCTCCCGTGTCGATCAGACAGGCTGCCCTCCCCTTCACTTGAACAATGCCATCAGCATCGATATGGCCAAGCTTCTTCAAAACCTTGATCTATTCTTAAGTTCGTCACGGAATTTTTGAAGCTGCAGAGGACAAGGTGCATTACATTCTGAAGCAAGAAATTGAAGAGCATAATGCACTTGTACATATATGCTAAATCTGCAATATTTCAGATATTTGGCCCAGAGTGTTCACTAATTAGGTAAATCAACACACACACATAGTATATTAGCCTTCAATTTTTCATAATGATGTTGATGATGACAATAATTAACAAGAAGAAGAAAAAGGGAGGTGAATGGCATATACCCGTAAATATGAATTTAAAGAATAGACAAAAACTTATGCTGCTTAGAGAATTAAAGATTTACAACCATAAGAAATGTGTAAATGTGATCTCTTTTCTACTGTGATCATTATGTTTATGATTTTAGCCAAACAGTAGCAAATATCATTTACTGCTAAACAAGAGACATTTTCCATAAGAAGGAATTAGTACCTGGGAATCACGCATTTTCGATTTCAGCTGTTGAATTTCATGACTTGCTTCTGCTTTTCTTTGGAAAGACTGAATATGGCGCTCATCTTGAAACTAGGATATTCAAGTTTAAGTTAGAAACAAAACTAACAAGTGAAAAGCTCTGAATACTAACTGTAAATCTAAGAAAAGCGTGCGGTCATTACTTTCAACAGTTTGAATACAATTCATGAAATGTCTTTACCATTGTGCAGAGGGTGAGAAAGAAATTTATGTTCAAGTTTCTCAATTTGATTGACCAACTCAACAAATTCGGGTTCTTCAATGCCCATATCCTGCCAAAAAAAAAAAAGTCTAATTAGCTTCCAAACTAGATTAAAGAAGTTTTTTTACTACATTGACTACCACCCCCCAATCCCAATCTGTTCCAGCTTCCTGAATCCTAACCTGCAATACAAGTAGGCCTTTGAAGGGAATAATACTTTTCGAAAATGGTTAGTAGTTCATCAACTGGAATAATAAACTTGCAACACACCAGTCTACCAGGTAGAAGGAAATAAAGAACCCTCTCCGGTCTAATTATTTCTGACATCATTTTCTTCTCAAGTTGGGAAATTTCAAGCTTTAGCTTATGATATTCAGCTACTTCAGCCTAGACATGGGCAAATCGGAACCGGAACCGGGCGGAACCGGAGAACCGAACCGGAACCGGAACCGGAAGAACCGGAACCGGCGAGAACCGGAACCGGTGAGAACCGAAACCGGCCGGTTCACGGTTCAATCCCGGTTCCTCATTTTAAAAAACCGTGAACCGGCGGTTTTGGAACCGGAACCGGAACCGGGGAACCGGAACCGGGGAACTGGCGGTTCGGAACCGGGGAACCGGCGGTTCTTGCAGAAAATTCAAAAAAATTCAAATTTTGCCCGTTTTTTTTCATCTTTTTCAGTCAAATTTGCCCTTTTTTTTTACTTTTTACACCTTTTTCAGTAATTAAAAAAAAAGAAAAAAATAAAACAATCCTTACCTTTCACCTATAAATACAAATTCACCTCATTACATTTTATTTTCACAAAACTCTCTTAACTCTCTCTTACTCTCTCTTAACTCTCTCTTAAGTTACTCTCAAGTCTCAACTCTCTCAAGCTCAAAGCCTCAAAATCTCAAATCATTCACCAACATTCATATTTTCATCCATTTTCATAGTCGTATCACTCACCAACATTCATATTCCATAATCCATCCTCATTTCCCGTATTTTCATCCATTTTCATAGTCATACACTCATACTTACACACCAATACACCATCATGTCTTCTTTTCTTAGAAACTTAACAAAAAAAACGGGTAGCAAGAGCAAAAACAACCAAGGAGATTCATCTTCTCGACTACCACCACCACCACCAAATGATATTCCCTTTTATGATGGGGGAATGTCGGGAAGAAATCAATGGGAAATTAATGAAGATGAGGAGGTTCAAGTTGGAGACCAACAATTTCCAATACCGCCTTTCATGTCACAACAACCACAATTTGTAGGAACTCCAAGTACTGAAGAAAGTGATACACATAACCTACCACCAGTGCCACCACCACCAACTGCACCAAGAGGAAGGGGTCGCGGTCTTCGTGGAGGCGGTCGACAAAGTCAACCTCAAGAACCTAAAATTCGTGAACCGAAGTCCCCAATTTTTATTCGTCACTTTAGGAAGGAGCTCGGATTGGACAAACATGGTGAGGAGGTTTGGAAAGTGATATGTAACTATTGTGAAAATGTTTATACTTGGAGGGATGGCAATGGATACGGCACTTATACCAAGCATGTTCGAGTTCATCATCCTACCGAATTTGGCATAGATCCAACTCAAACACAACTTCAAGGAGTTTCGACTTCTTCGATGGGCGCTTTAGGTACGTCTTCTTCTTCCAACACTACATTTCATTATAGTGAACAAAACCATATAAGAGGTATGGCAAAATTTGTGTGTGTTAAATGTCTTTCCTTTAGTTTTGCCGATGATTCATTCTATGAAGATTTTGCTAAACTCTCTCTTAACCCCGCTGCAAAAAGAATACCACGTAGAACTCTCACACGTGATATTGCAAAAATAGTCGGGGAATATAAATATGGTTTAATACAAACATTTGCTAATTTATCTCAACAAGTTTCTATTTGTTCGGATATATGGAGTGATAACCGTTGTGAACATTTTTATATGGGAGTAACTTGTCATTGGATTGACAATTCTTGGACCATTCAAAAGAGATTGATTGCATATAGAGATTTTGATGATGAGCATACCGCACACAATATTGCACTTAAACTACAAAGTATTTTACAAGAATATAATTTAGTTACTAAAATTTTTTCAATGTCTTTTGATAATGCTAGCTCTAATACTGCAAGTTTACCGAAACTAATTGGTATTTGTAAACCGGTATTAGGTGGAAAATTTTTTCATATTAGATGTTTTTGTCATATTTTAAATTTATGTGTGCAAGATGGTCTATCTGCTTTACAAGATTCAATTATTCCTATTAAACGAGGTATACAGTTTATTATGAGAAAAAGTTCCAATCAAAGAAAATGGAGAGACTATTGCAAGGCAAATGATATCCGTCCCAAAAAATTTTCAATGGATGTTACAACTAGGTGGAATTCTACCTATAAACTTTTAGCGGATTCTTTTCTTTATAAGGAACAAATTTGCTTGTTTTTGTCTTCCGTTGGTTACAAATACACCCTATTTCCTCATCAATGGAATGCTTGTGGAAGCATGATCAAATTGTTGAAAAATTTCAAGGATGCCACTTTGTCATGTTATCCGATGCGTATTATCCTACTTCTAACTTAGTTGTTGATCATAGTACTATTATTTCTGGTACATTTTGTGAATTTAAAGATGATCCCATAATTGGTCCAGCCATTGTTAGCATGAAGGAAAAATTGTTGAAATATTTTGAGACAATTCCAAGTATTTTTTTAATTGCAAAAATTTTAGATCCAAGGGTTAGAATGGATGGTTTGGAACAACTTCTTACATATTACTATCAAAATTTGTTTAATGCAAATGATCCCCGTTTTCCAAATATTGATCAAATATTGTCCGATGCGAAAAATGAATTTTTAAATGTTTTTAAAGAGTACAACTCAATTTATGGTGGTGCTAGTACAAGTGAGGCTCCTCCTCGTCAAACTAGCGAAACGGACAACTCTTTTTTGACTTCTTTTTATGGAAATAGAAAGCGCTCTAGAGGAAGCGGTTCTAATGCGGAATTTGAAAAATATTTGAACACGGAATTTGAATATGATGATGAGGTTGAATTTTGCATTTTACATTGGTGGGCCAAGAGGGCGAGTTCTTATCCTATTGTTTCTAGGATAGCAAGAGAAATATTTGCTTCTCCCGCATCAACGGTTTCGGTTGAGCACGCTTTTAGCATTGGTGGAAATATTGCGGATCCGCAACGTGCAAATTTAACTGTTGAAAATTTAGAAAATCAAAATTTGTTGAATGATTGGGTCAAAGCGGAGAAAAGAGATCAAGAGCCAAAGTTTTCCTCATCCGATGAAGATTTCTTTGATTCAACATCGGGAAGTGACGAGAACAATGACACAATCCCAATGGCCCAAATGTAAGTTGATGTAATTTATATAGTTTAATTTGTATAATTTAATTTGTTGCTTTGTTTTATTTTATATATTAGGTTTTTTTTGTTTAGATTAGATTGTTATAATTTAGATAAATATTGTAAAATACTAAGAACGAGGTTAAGGCTCCTTATGTCCTCCCTTACTTATAAAAGAGCAAGG
This sequence comes from Adenophora triphylla var. japonica, assembly GCA_022495995.1. Taxonomy (NCBI): domain Eukaryota; kingdom Viridiplantae; phylum Streptophyta; class Magnoliopsida; order Asterales; family Campanulaceae; genus Adenophora; species Adenophora triphylla. Next base: position 122,789 of record JAFEMH010004271.1, read on the forward strand.
TTGGTTGTCCCCCTCATTGTAACATTTTAACAATTATTAATAAAATTTAAGGGTACCGTCCCTTTTTCTTTTATAAAATATGTTAAAATAATTTGTTTATTATTCATCTTCATCCAAATTTGTTAGAATCTTAACAGTTTTGATGGCTTAAAAGAGAAGAAAAGGAAAAGGAAGTGACCAAAGTGCACTGACCAAACTTTGGGGTTGCTGGAAATTGGATATGGGCGGTCGCCCACCTCTCTCTTGGGCGGTCGCCCATGTGTGCAGAGAGTTTGAACATTGCTTGAATTTGAATATGGGCGGTCGCCCACCTCTCTTGGGCGGTCGGCCACCTGGACAGTTTTCAAAAAAAAAAAGCCAAAAAAGGAACCGGGAAACCGTGGAACCGGAACCGGAACCGGCATCAAGGAACCGGAACCGGGAACCGGATTTAGGCGGTTCCGTCTCGGTTCCCCCCTTCCCCGGAACCGGAACCGGCGGTTCGAAACCGGAACCGGGAACCGGATGCCCATGCCTACTTCAGCCTGGAAGAAAAAAAGATAAGAGAAAGCGGATAATTTTCCAATTACCTCTGGTTTTTTTCTTCTTTTTATGGGGGTTGGGGTGGGGGTATAGAAAATAGTTACCTCTCCTGAGGCATCAAGCATAGCCACTTCCTCTTCTAGCTTTGAAACTTCCTTCCCTATATCAGGTAAGGTCTACAAAAGGGGAACCGGGTAGTTTATTAGTCTATATACATTCTAAATGAATAACAAAATCAGATGGCAATCATATACTAATCATGACATACCTTTTCATAATGAGACGCATCTCCTCCCCAATAGCACAAGACAAAAAACAATCATACATGTGAAAACCATCGAAGATGCATTCAAATGTTAAAACCCTAAAAGATACTTCATTTACACTCATGAAATAATTTTATGTGCATTTAAACCAAACCAGTGAAATATATACAGTTAGGTTCTAAAGTTGCCAGTAATGTATATCCTTAATTGAATAAGGTGGGGCTATTTTGTGGCTAAGTGGCCCGAAGAATGGGACTCAATGGATAATACATGAGTGGGAATTTATATTTTGGTCAAGCTGCTTTTACAAAGAAGCACCGGTGGATGTTCTCGAATTCTCATGTCAGAGGACAGAAACAGAATCCTTAGCTTCAAGCACACAAATACAGCAATTATTACCCTCTAGGACGCGCAATCGAAGTTGATTCGTACAAGAAAATCGTGAAAACAAACAGAAAATTTGAAATAAAGATAGAATTGAGATTTATCATAATACCCGTTGAATCGATTGAGAGCGTACTTGGGATTAGGTTGCCGCCGGTTGCTGCTGCTGATGTGGGTGCGGCCGATTGAGAGCGTACGTCATTGTCTACTCTCAAGCCGTCCGGATCATCTCTCTCAATCGCCTCGCCTCAATCGCCGTTGTTACCTCTTAGCTTGTTGGCCGCAGTTAATAAAATGGGTGAGCGATGAGAATCACTGAATCAGGGGCGTGGTTATTTGCAAGGCATGTTATTTGCAAGGCACGGACAATTGACAAAACTGTCCTCACCCGTACGCGGACGTTTCGTGTGATTATACACGACGTTGTCAGATATGTTTCGTATGAAAATACACAAAATGTATTGAGTTATTTCGTGTAGATTTACACGAAATATTAACAATTATTTCGTGTATTTCATACGAAAATTACCTGAAAAATTCGTGTATATTCACACAAAATAAACAGTCTGCATAATTCATACTTCCAAACATAAAAACTGGAAAATTCAAAGACCAATACAGCTTTCTTGAAAAAAAAATCATAAAAAATGGTATACTTTGCCATATTTCACATCACACATCCAAACTTCCAAACAGTTTTTAACAAGGCTCAATAAAAACTTCATGATTCATACTTACAAATAAAAAAGGCTCAATAAGTCAAATGATACACTCATACTATGGCCTATTTCTTGAAACTCTTTCTTCGTTCGACGCAATTGAGAGTCGGTTGAATGTCTCTATCCGAGCTCTGTATGGCATGACCAAGTTACTTGCGCTTGCATCACGATGAGCCTCCCAATATATCTCTGGCGATGGCATTGGGTAATCAATATCTAACATGTGCAACAATATAAAATGGTTTACAATGTGTCCAAGCACAAGTGTGTCTGTGGGTGGTCCTACTCCTTGTGGTACAGTCACCGGAAGGCATGTGAAGCCACTGGTTAGCGTGTACGAGATGAACACCACATTATACCTCGTGGCAATGATGTGCCCTAGCTCTGGGAGGATCATATAATAATACTCAGGAGTCGGGGGAGAATAGTAAGCAATGCGACTGTAGAGCTCGTCCATACTTGTCCAGAGCCGGTGATAATGACCGAACCCGTATAACAAATCACAAACCTCAGGGCCACCACCTGGGTCGCTCACAATCTGCCATAATGGTGGCTCCTCCTCACCCGCACCCTACCTCCTTCTCCATCCCTGCCCTCTAGCCACATCCTGACCCCTCCTCCTCCCATGCCTCAATGGTCTAACATCACGTATCTCCGCTTTCGCCTCCTCCTCCTCCTCCGCCTCCTCCTCCTCCTCCTCCTCCCCCTCCTCCTCCTCCTCCTCCTCCTCACCCCCATCAGAGTCAGAAGATGACTCAGCAGCATCAGAATCAGAAGATGAAGATGAAGATGACTCAGCAACATCCTCGTGACCAGCAGAGGCCGCCTCATCATCTGTATGCTCACTCTCAATGTGCTCCGGCTCAATCACAGTCTCAGGCTCATCATTTTTATCATGTTTTTGTTTGGCGCGTTTATCTTTCTTAACTGCCGTCTCGACCTTTGTCTTTCTATTGGAAGCGGTCATAGGTTGACGTCCCTACAAAAAATTCAAATAAGAGACAATAAATTAGTCACAGTTAAAGTTCCAGTTCCAGTTCCAGTTCATTTTGTGTAAATATACACGAAATGTTGAATAACATTTCGTGTAAAATGATACGAAATGGTTCTCAACATTTCGTGTATATTCACACGAAATCCAAAGGAGAAATTTTCCTTTAGATTTCGTGTGATTATACACGAAATGTTAAGAAATATTTCGTATGATTTAACACGAAATGCCATTCAACATTTCGTGTATAATCACACGAAATCTAAAGGAGAAATTTTCCTTTAGATTTCGTATGAATATACACGAAATTTAGTGAATCACTTCGTGTAAATTAGTACAAGTTGAAACTGTCTATTTCGCGTATAGGCACACGAAACACATAGGTAGGATTTTAAGTCTCATTTCGTGTGCCTATACACGATTTACATTGGAATATTTCGTGTTACTACACACGAAATGCACAAACACATTTCGTGTATAGACACACGAAACACCCCACCAGTACGAATTTTTTTGCAAACCCAGTTACGTATCCTTTGAAATTGACATTGAAATTGAAAGCTAGGTTGTAAATTGATGTTACAAAAATTTCCGACTCAAATTTATACTACAATTACGCATTGTAACATCCAATTTTAGGCATTAAATCTATTAAGGCTTCAAATTCAAATTTACCTGTTTTCCGGCGAAGACACCGGCGGTAGACGAGGTCCCAGTGGTAGACTTGGCGACATTGGGAATTTTCATCCGAACCATTGTAGAAGAATTGAGTTTTCCGGCGAAGAAACGGTGGTGGTTGGCGTTGGGTATCGTCGGAAATGAAGATGGGGAGGGAGAGACCGACGTTTGAAATGTTTGAAATGATATTGTAATTTTTTTTTTGTTATATATACAAGGGCATTGTGGTCATTTCAAAGTGCCTTGCACATTTGGTGCCTTGCAAATAAAATTCACCCTGAATCAGGAAAGGAAAAGGAATAGGTTTTAAATTGAGGGAGGATAATGGCACTTCTAAATTTGATAAGCTAACTTCACATATTCATTAAATAGATCGTAATATATGCATTATGAAATGTACTTAAATTTTAGAAGTGATTTTAACATAATGTTATGGGTGATTTTAAGGGTGATTTTGGCTATGAAATAATTTCATAGCAAATGATTTATATTTTTGTAGCCAAATCTTATTTATATTTTGACTCAAGCGGGAAATTTAGTGCGCCAAAAAATTTTTCTGGAACCAAAATTTTAGCAATTCATTCAACGACAAATTTTTTTATTTTGTTTTCTTAGTCTAGCATTTGGCTACAAAACTAATATTGTCGCAAAAACAAAGAGAATTGTCTACGAATAAATAATTCATCACTAATGTAAATCTTTTAACTACAAAATATTTTTGTAGCTAAAAAATTTGTAGCTAAATCCTTATTTTCTTGTAGTGTCTCCACCACCGATCTACAGGAGAGAGAGGTCCTTCTCACGATGATCGGCTCCCACCGAGAGGCAACGGTCCAATACCGTAACCCGGGGGCCCTGTCAAGATAGGGTCCCTCCCACCGGCCCAGCAGGAGAGGTCGACATGAGAGAATTCCTAAGACTCAAGCGCCAGGTGGAGGAGTTGACGACCAAAAGAAATAAGATGGATAGTGACGACTCTGAGGATGATGGCGGTACAATGAACCCGTTAGCTCCATGGATGTTGGAGACAGGACCCCCCGAACCAGGTTTTAAACTTCCTGATTTGAAGCAATATGACGGCTCCACAAACGCCATAGATCACATACAGCATCTTGAAGCTCAGATGTATGTGGTGGCAAGAGCTTCCGGGCACGACGACGTTATGTGTAAAGCCCTCACAAGCACGCTAACTGACGCTGCTTTACGGTGGTTTAGAGGCCTTCCTAAGGGGAGCATTGAGTCGTGGAAGTAGATGAGGAAAAAGTTTTTGGGTAGATTTGCAACGGCAGGAGACCGTCGAAAGACTGTCAACGACCTCAGCAACATATCCCAAGGAGCCAATGAAAGCTCTATGAATTACTTCAAGAGATTTAAAAAGTTGGTGGATCAGATTGATGAAGATCTGACGGATAGGGAAATTATCAATTGTTTCAGGCACGGCATTGTTTCTTCCACTCTGGACTACGAGCTACAAGTCCATCCAGCCAAATCTAGAAAGGACCTTTACGCCAAGGCATATGCTGTCGCCGAGGCTGAGGAAAGAAAATTACAAAGAGAAGGAAAGTCCGTCGACGATGGTGAGGCGGCAAAATCAAAAAAGGACAAAGCTGGAGAGAAAGGGAAGAAAAAGAAGTGAAAGCTGAAAAAGTTCCGGAAATGTACACTCCTCTGACGGTGTCGAGGGCTGAAATTTTGAGCAATGTAGATTTCGGCCCGATGCCAAAGATGAACCCCAATGGAAAGGGGAAGAAAAATATGAATAAATATTGTGAGTACCATCGGGACAAGGGACATGATACTGAAGAGTGCTTCAGTATCATGTCCCTTGAGCAATGTAGATTTCCACTCAAAGCTAGGGCACATCATTGCCACGAGGTATAATGTAGAGCTCGTCCAGGCTGCCATGACTTGGATTGACGAGCTGAAAGCCTTTATTGAGAAAGACGAGCTACCAACTGATGAAGTTTTGGCGCGGCAAATCAAGAGGAAGGCCGCCCGATTCTCGGTCGTAGAAGGCGAACTCTATAGACGATCCATCACAAGGCCACTGCTGAAGTGCGTCCACCCTGATAAAGTAGTTAATTTGCTTTTTGAAGTGCATCAAGGAGAATGCGGGGGCCATCCTGGGGCCCGTACACTGGCAGATAAGTTAATCACCATGGGGTATTACTGGCCCCATCTCCGAGAGGATGCCAAGCAATTTGTAAGGAAGTGTGACACATGCCAACGGTTCGCCGACCTCCCAAAACTACCTACAACAGAGCAAACCCCAGTCATGGCAGCCTGGCCGTTTGACATGTGGGGTGTTGACTTAATTGGGCCATTCCCACAGGCCAAGGGAGGAGTAAAGTATGTGATTGTGGCAGTTGATTATTTTTCCAAGTGGGTGGAGGCCAAAGCCCTGAACAAGATTACAGAAAACAATGCCCTAAGATTCATCCATGATTCAATATGGTGCCGCTTTGGAATCCCAAGGGTAATTGTTTCCGACAACGGTCTACAATTTTCAAGGAAGTTTGAACAAGAGCTAAACAGAATGGGCGTTAAGCATTCCAAGTCATCTGTTGCCTATCCCCAAGGCAATGGACAAGCTGAAGCAGAAAACAAGCTCGTCTTGTCAGCCCTATGTAAAAATCTTGAAGGACAGGATACGAGATGGTTGGACGAACTCCCCTCAGCTCTCTGGGCAGTCCGCACAACCACCCGGGGGCCCACGGGTGAAACCCCATTTGTTTTAGCCTATGGCTCTGAGGCCATGGCTCCCACCAAGCTTCAGCTTCCAACTGATCGAGTGGCTCTCTACGACGTTGAAAAGAACATCCACAACAAACAAGTCGACCTTGACCTTGTGGACGAGCGACGATTAGACGTTCAATTGAGGATGGAGAATTACAAGAAAAGAACCAAGGCGTACCACGACAAGAAAGTGAAGAAAAGAATCTTCAAGGTCGGAGATCACGTCCTTAGAAAAATTGAAGCAACGGGACTCAAGGCCTGTCAGAACAAACTCTCCCCCAACTGGGAAGGACCTTACATTGTCACCAGTGTCGTTAGAGAAGGGACATACCGCCTTGCTAAGCCAAATGGTGAACAGCTCAAACATCCGTGGCACGCCAACCACCTCGTGAAGTATTATTTCTAAGATCGTCGCCACCCCTCAGCGCCCTCAGGGCTCCCTACTTGTGGTTCTTTATGTAGTCTTGTCATTGTTGTAGTTTTTGGAAGTTTGTAAGGGATGGACTATAAATCCCGTGGGTTTAAAAAGCGATTAGAAGTCAATGTAAAGTGGTCGTCAACAAAAGTTATCAATGAAACTCGTCGCTTTGTTTGAAACATTCTCTACAAACTCAAGACACTTAGATCGGTTGAAGCTAAAACTTCGACCCCTACAACCACTTTGATCAAGTATAAAGATCAGTTGAAGCCAAGACTTCGACACTTACACCCACTTCAGCCAAGTATAAAGGCTAGACGAGGCCAGACCTCGTCGACTGCTATAACGGAATAAGATGACTCGTCTATAGAATCTTGCCTACGAACAAATGCCTACAGACCTTCGTACTATTCCTACGAGCCAGTGAGAAGTCGAGAAAACACAAGCTTTGTAGGACTACTACAATCAGTAATATGGAGCAAAAGGCAGATGAGACTCTTTACGACTACTACAATCGCTTCCACAAGCTTTGTAGGAGTTGTCCATATCATGGGTTTACTGAGGAGCAGCTGATCGTCTATTTTCATGGAGGGTTGACCATTCAGGATAAAAGGTTGGTGGATTCGTCTTTGTGGGGAAGTATTTTGAATAAGACCACTGATGAAGCTAAAAAATTGATCGAGGAGCTAGCTAAGAGTACGAGGACCCATGGCAAGAGGTCAACTGTGAGACAGGTTAGCGCAGCGGGTTCTAGCAGTTGGTTGACTAGTAAGCTCGAGACAGATATGGAGGATCTTAAGGGTATGGTAAAGCAGTTGGTTTTGGGACAGACACCGAAGCAGTGTGGGATTTGCTATGACATTACGCACCCTACGATTCGTGCCCTTCGTTGCGAGCAGGTGAGATGGAGGATGTCAATGCGGTTGGTTTTGTGCAGCGGGGACGAGAGGCGATGGGTAACACTTATAACCCCAACGGAGAAATCATCCTAATTTCGGATGGGGTATAGGTCCACGGCGAGAATCAGCCAGGGTGGTCGGGGACGACGGTTTGTGTAATCGCGGGGTTACCAACAGCGGCGATATCGGGGTTATAGACCACCATTTGGATAGCCGCCACCGCAACCACGCGGCACGCGGCGCGGCGGCGGGGACAATCTACGAAGATATGTTCCGTACCACGGCTCGGAAGTATGAGCACCTTATCCACTAGTCTTCGGCGGATATCGCGAGAGAATCGATACGAGTATTAGCAATCTTGACGGTATCGCGGAAGGGCCCGTCACAGTATCGGTGGTTTGGAGAGACAGATGGGACGAGATAGCAGAATCTTGTGGGTAGGATGGAGGCTCGAGTCGGGAAAGGCTGCCTTCACGGGCGAACCGAATCCAAAGCGAGAATGCATGTGCGATCACTCTTCGCAGTGGTAAGAAAGGCTGCGGGGACGGGGTTGTAGCGAAGGCAGGAGATTGAGGTTGATATTTGAGAGCCGACATGAAGGTACCCGATCAGAAAGAAGTTGCACCAAAGGTTAAGGCTCCTGTTTATGAGCCTGAGGTTCCATTCCCCGAGGCCTTGAAAGAGCATCGAAAGCCAGAGCCTGACAAGGCGATTTATGATACCTTCAAGAGGTTGGAGGTTAATATTCCTTTCTTGGATCTTCTTCAGACTGTCCCGAGGTATGCGAAGTTCTTGAAGGAGTTGTGTACTCTGAAGAGGAATCAGAAGGAGAGGAGTAAGAAGAAGGGTAAGGTTAGTGAGCACGTGTCTGCAGTGTATCAGTGGAAATTGCCTAAGAAATGCAGTGACCCAGGGATGTTCGTGATTCCAGTTACTTTGGGGGATGCTTCTGAGCACAAGGCGATGTTAGATTTGGGGGCGTCAATCAACGTCATGCCCTATTCGATGTTCGAAACTCTGAAGTTGGGACCATTACAGGACACCAGAGTGGTGATACAGCTAGCGGATAGGTCGAATGCCTACCCGAAGGGATTGGTGGAAGATGTTCTGGTTAGAGTGGGGAAGATGATATTTCCCGCAGATTTCTATGTGCTAGAGATGGAGTCGGATCCCAAGGCTCCCATACTGTTGGGGAGGCCTTTTATGTCAACTGCACGGGCAAAGCTTGATGTGGCGAATGGTTCCTTGACCATGGAATTTGATGGCCAAGTGATGGAGTTCAATATCTTTGACTCTATGAGATATCCTAAGGATACGGAGTCACTGTGTTTCATTGATGTGGTCAAGCCATTGGTAGAGGAGGTATTTGAGGTGTCTAGTGGAGATGATGATCTCAAGACCGCATTAGAGAATGCTTTGAGGTATGCTAGTTTGGAGTTTGACATCTCAGATTTGATGAAGGAAGCAGTTATGGGTCTTACAGAGAGTGTCATGTTTGCTACAGAATCGGGTCATGGTCACATGAAGTTAGAGGTTTCGGTGGAGAAGCTTGTTCCATTTATAGAGAAGGCATCGGAGCTTGATTTGAAGGTTCTCCCTGAGCACCTTAAGTATGTTTATCTAGGTGAGGGAGGAACGCTTCCGGTAGTGATTTCTAGTAGTTTGACTGAGGATCAAGAGAAGAGATTGATTGAGGTGATCCGGGAGTGAAAATCTGCGATTGGTTGGACTATTGCCGATCTCAAGGGCATTAGTCCATCTTTGTGTATGCACCGGATCAACCTAGAGGAGGGTGCGAAGCCAGTGAGACAACCGCAGCGGAGACTTAACCCGCCAATGATGGAGGCGGTAAAGAAGGAGGTCCTGAAGCTACTACAGATGGGGATCATCTATCCCATCACCGACAGTAAGTGGGTGAGCCCCACACAGTGTGTGCCTAAGAGGGGCGGGATCACAGTCTCCCGTAATCAGAAGGGAGAGTTGGTTCCAACTCGGGAGAAAACGGGGATTCGCGTGTGCATTGACCTCCGACGGTTAAATGAGGTAACTCTTAAAGACCACTTTCCCCTTCCCTTTATTGATCAGATGTTGGAAAGGTTAGCCGGAAGGGCGTATTTTTGTTTTCTTGATGGTTTTTCCGGGTATTTTCAAATACCTATCGCCCCGGAAGACCAAGAGAAAACTACATTTACTTGCCCCTTCGGCACTTTTGCCTATCGGAGAATGCCGTTTGGATTGTGTAATGCACCTGGAACTTTTCAACGGTGCATGATGAGTATATTCTCCGATTTTGTGGAAAAGTTTATGGAAGTTTTCATGGATGACTTCACTGTCCATGGAGACTCGTTTGATGAATGCCTTGCACATTTAGGACTAGTGTTGGATAGATGCATTGAAACTAATTTGGTCCTAAATTTTGAAAAATGTCATTTTATGGTCGAGCAAGGCATCGTGTTAGGTCATGTTGTGTCAAAAAGGGGTATTGAAGTTGACAAAGCTAAGATTGATGTCATTTCTTCACTTCCTTACCCCACCAACGTGCGTGAAGTCCGGTCATTTCTTGGTCATGCCGAGTTTTACCGGAGGTTTATAAAGGACTTCTCAAAGATTGCTTCACCTCTATGCACTCTATTGCAAAAAGAGGTTGATTTTAATTTTGATGATAATTGCAAGCAATCTTTCAATGAGTTGAAGTCTAGGTTGACAACCACCCCCATTATTCAAGCACCCGATTGGTCTCGTCCCTTTGAGATCATGTGTGATGCGAGTGATTATGCTGTGGGGGCGGTTTTGGGTCAAAAAGTGGAGCGTGCCTCGCATGTGATTTACTATGCGTCTATGACCTTGAATGGGGCACAAAGAAATTACTCCACTACGGAAAAAGAGATGTTGGCAGTAGTCTTTGCACTAGAGAAATTTAGGTCTTACTTGTTGGGCACTAAAGTCATTGTTTACACCGATCACGCTGCTCTCAAGTACTTGATGTCTAAAAAAGAGGCTGAACCGAGACTCATTCGGTGGATTCTCTTGTTGAGTGAGTTTGATATAGAGGTAAAGGACAAAAAGGGGGCTGAAAATTTAGTTGCCGATCATTTGAGTCGCCTTGTTATGGAGGAGGACAAGCCTTATAAACAAGCCCCAATCCGGGGTGAGTTTCCTGATGAGGTTCTTTGGGCAATTAATTGTTTGCTCCTTGGTATGCGGACTTGGTAAATTTTCTTGTCTCTAATAAATTTCCTCCGGGGATGTCAAAATCTAAAAGAGACAAAGTCCGTAGTGATGCCAAGTATTATGTGTGGGATGAGCCCAACTTGTGGAGGCATTGTGCCGACCAAGTCATTCGGAGGTGTATTCCCGATATTGAGGTGTCCTACGTGCAAATTTGTCATGAGCATGCGTGTGGTGGTCATTTTGGTGTGAAAAAGACAGCTAGGAAAGTTTTGGAGTGTGGTTTCTTTTGGCCAACTTTGTTTCGGGATGCGGCCACTTTTTGTCAAGCATGTGATAGGTGCCAAAGGGTTGGTAATATTGGGCGCCGCGATGAGATGCCACAACATTATGTCTTAAATTGTGAGATTTTTGACGTTTGGGGAATCGACTTTATGGGTCCTTTTCCCAATTCATTTGGCTTCTTATACATCTTGTTGGCGGTTGACTATGTGTCCAAATGGGTGGAAGCCATCCCTACCCGCACTGATGATTCTAAAGTGGTGGTCAACTTCCTTCGGAGTAACGTTTTGTGTCGGTTTGGGATGCCAAGGGCCATTATCAGTGATGGGGGACACATTTCTGTAATAAGACAGTCGAAGCTCTAGTCAAGCGATATCATATCACCCATAAGGTGTCGACTGCTTATCACCCCCAGACAAATGGCCAAGCCGAGGTGTCTAACAGAGAAATAAAATCCATCCTTGAAAAAACTGTGAACCCGAATAGAAAGGATTGGAGTCAAAGGCTTGATGATGTGTTGTGGGCTTACCGGACTGCATACAAGACACCAATTGGTATGTCACCATATCGGTTGGTGTTTGGTAAACCTTGTCATTTGCCGGTTGAGCTTGAACACAAGGCCTATTGGGCGATCAAAAAGTTCAATTTTAACTTGGAGGGTTCCGGTGAGGAGCGAAAATTACACTTGAGTGAGTTGGATGAGATTCGGAGAGATGCGTATGAGAATAACCTCCTTTATAAGGAGCGAGCGAAGATTTGGCACGATAAAATGATCATTAGAAAGGACTTTAAGGTTGGTCAAAAAGTCCTTTTATTTGATTCCCGTCTCCGGTTGTTTCCCGGAAAGCTAAGGTCGCGGTGGACCGGACCTTTTATTGTGAGGGAGGTATATCCGCATGGTGCGGTTGAGATTGGTAGTCTCTCCGGAGACAAGGTTTTAAAGGTAAATGGTCAACGCCTAAAACTGTATCATGATGGTGTGGGAATAAATGAGGATATGGAGGTGCATTATCTCCAAAATCCTAATTATGAGTAGACCTTCTTTCGGAGTCTTGTCAAGGACTTAAAATTTGATGCTAGCCGGGGGCTTACCCGGCATTTGGTCTAGCTAAAGACGTTAAAGAAGGGCGGCTAACCGGGAGGCAACCCGGGATTTAATTGCTTTTGTTATTAGTCATTTTGTACATTTCGTTTTAATTTTTGCAAATTTTTATTCATGTCTAAAATAGGTGCTACTGAAGGGTTTTTGTTTTATGGTGTTGTGCAGGAAAAGGAAAAGCAAGGAGGAGAAGCAAAATCAGCCTGGGCCTATTTCTTTATTGTTTAAAAAAAAAAAAAAAGAGAGCAGCACGAAGGAGTATAAGGCGCCCGCCCCACTATAGGCCATGCGGTCGCTTCACAGGCCGGAAGGAGGGGCCAAATTCTTGCAATTTGATGCGGACGCCTCACTCTTTATAATGCGGCCGCCTCAAGAGGTTTAATTCCAGGCCATGTTTCGGTGAATGATGCGGCCGACCCGTTCCCCTTGATGCGCCCGCCTCATTGTGGCCAAAAATCCAAGCAACCCACGGACATTGAGGCGCACGCCTCGTGAATCTTGAAGCGGCCGCCTCATTTTGGTCAAAAGCAAGCCCAGGTCTCGGTGTTTGAGGCGCTCGCCTCACATCCACCGATGCGGCTGCCTCGCGTCGTATCTATCTATTGGAAGTTCGGCCCAATGAAGGTTGAAACGGGTTGGGTCGATTGGGTCGTGATATAAAGGAGATTGGGTCATTAATTCCCTCATAACAGAAAAACTGCCTACCCGTTCCTCTCTTCCCTCTAATCCTCTCATACTCTGGCCAAAACCCCCCCTTTAAATCCGGCGAATACTCCCTATTCCACCCAAATCCCACCACCATTCCTCCACAAAAATCTTTCCTCTCACCCTAAACCTTCAGATTAGCCGATCATTGTTCAGTTCCGGGCAGTTTCTTCTCCAACCCTTGAGAATTCCGACGACAAGTTTGCAGATTCCGGCGAGTGGTTGTATATTCCGGCGAGTCCTTTGTATCTTTCGGCCGGATTCGTCCAGAATTAGTGAGAGGTTCGAAGCTCATTCTTCCCTCTATCCTTTGCGATTTCAATTTTTTTATTGAGAAAGTTGGGTGTTTGTGCTTAGATTTGATTGGCTTGAATTTTAATATGGGTAAAACAAATGAACAATCCAAAAAGGGTGGTAAGAAAAAGCAAAAGGTTGTTGAGAGTTCATCTAGTGTTCCTCCCCCTCCCCTCGGATCATTTTTGCGTTGTGAGGATACCCATGATTCCTCGAGGTTTAATTATTACATGTCTCAAAACTACTTTTATTTCTATACTGATAGAGCCATAATTGCGGAGAGGCAATTTAACATTTTATCATTCGGGCTTACATCTAAGTTTGGGACTCGAAAGTGGAAACAATTTTGTGACGAGCCTATTGAGGAGGGTAATGGTTTGATTGTGAAGGAATTTTACTCAAATATGAATAAAATCCCCATGGACCGAGAGCATTCTTTTGTGAGGGGTAAGACGATTAAATTCAGGAGTGAGGATATTAATAAATTCTACGGGCTCCCTAGAGTGAAACGGGAGGAATGTGAGTATTTTAAAGCAACAACTGGGGATTGGCGGGTATATTTTGCTGATGTGGTTAGGACGTTGGAGGGTAACCGACTCCAATGGACTAACAACCCGAATGGTTCGCCCAAGTATGTGAAGGAGACACAGTTTAACATAGTGGCAAAGGGAGTGAACAAATTTGTATGCTATAGGATCCTTCCGACAGCGCAGCATATGAAAGTTCCGTGGAAGCATGCAGTACTGATTCATTTGATTATCAACGGGGGAAATATTTCTTTGGGGCACATCATTTCTGATAATATGCAAGCTGTGGGAGAGAGTAAACGGAATGGATTTCCGTACCCATCATTGATTTCCGGGTTAGTAAAAGCTGCGGGGGTTCAGTGGAGCTTTGGGGGTGAGAAGGTGAAGATAATTAGGCCCATCTCTCGAGACTCTCAGGAAAGCAATAAGAGGGAGGTTAGAGGAATGAACGTTAGAATTGTTGAAGAGCAGGTGGAGGAAGAAGCGGAATATGTTGAGGAGGACGACGACGATGATGATGATGATTATATGGAGGAGGCTGAGGGCGTTGGTTCTGGGGCTGCGAGTCTTGGTGGTAGTGACGTGGATCGTTTGATGGCTCGTATGGATTTGCAGTTTGCCATTACTATGGATCGGCAGGAGCAGCTTCACGATTATATGGTGCGCATGTCACCACAACATGATAACGGGAGATGGCAGAGGTGGCCATTTCCAGAGAGCAGCTCCAGTCCGCATGGTCCGTGGGACTATCATTTCAGGCCGCCACAGTAGTGCCGAGAGGTATCCCTACCCTTGTCTTATCTATTTTATACTTTTGTAATGCATATGGGACTATGCATGATTTAGTGAGGGGGTGGGGTACATGTTTGTTGTTGTATATGTTGTTTGATTTCCTTTAAAAAAAAAAATGAGAGGCTAAGTGAAAACCCGAGAGGGCACTTAGACAAAAGGAGAGGGTGTGTAAAAAAAATGAGAGGCTAGGTGAAAACCGGAAACGGCACCTAGGCAAAAGGTGAGTGAGTGAAATACTTTCTATCATTTATATCACCGGTGTTGGAGTAATAAGGGTGGTTAGGAGTCTCGGGTTAGGATGTTCATATTTGGTGTAGGAGGCTCGGTTAGAGGCGGTAAGATAGGAAATCCTCGTTTCTCTTGTGGTGGTATAAGGGGGGTTGGCGTATTTCACGAGGTAAGTCTTTGCTTGGGCATGGACTTTATTTTTGAGGGAGTATGTAGTTAGAGGATAGCGTGGGGGAAGCTTAGGACATTGTAGTTCCCCCTAGCTGTTTGATGTGTGGGCCTTAGCTTGGATGTCCCGTTTTTTGCATATTTGGAGTTGGGGTCGAGCTAAGGCCATGATACCATTGTTATTGTTGGAGTGATAAGGAGCGGAGATCATTCTCCGAATTGGTTTTGTTGTTATCATTGATTTGGTTGGTTTAGAGGAGTTAGGGAAATCATTTTCCCTCGCGCATCTGTTTTAGACCTGGAGTTAGCGAGGAATTATAAATTTACTCAGGGACGAGTAAAAGGTCTAAGCGTGGGGGAATTTGATAGGTTGGTTTTTAACTATGGTAATTCCTCGATTTTCTTGACATTTTATAGCAATTTTGGTATATGTTGTGTTTATTTGAGTTAAAATTGCTATACTTTGTATTCGCGAGGAAATAATGTAATAGGGATATTATTGTTAGCATTTGTATGAAATATGGGACAATGGTATTTTGGAGAGGCTAATTAGAAGGTCAATATTCAAGTCAAGTCAGGTCAACTGCATGCAAGGGGGCAAAGTGCAACAATGTGGAAACTTCAGTGACCAAAATGAAAGTATGAAGAGCTGGGTGACCAAAGTAGAAATCAAGAAATTGTATTTCAAATTGTGTTGATGCTGTGCACGTGATTGTGGCGCTTTGACCAGGGAAGGACGGGCGTTGACCGAGTTGACCAGAGGAGGAATTGGAATTGTTTTCTTTTCTTTTTATTATTATTATTATTATTAGTTTTTAGGTTTTATTAGGGAAGGAGTATATAAACTCCAAAACATTATTTTTTAGGCATCTTCTTTATCATCTTTTTCCCCTAGTTTTTCATAGAACAAAGTTTGAAGCTTTTGAATCTCCATGGAAGGCTAAATCTCTCTTGCTTTGGATTTGTAACTTTTGAACCGTCTTGAACATCAATTGAGGTTTGATTTCTTTTTATTATTATTCCCTAATTGCAATTTTACTTGTGCTTAATTCAAATCAATTTCTAGGGTTTTGAGAAATTGATCAATCCCTTAATCCTTTTAATTGATTATTGCTAGATTTTCCTTTTATCGTGTCGGACTAGGGTTGTCATTGTAGCATCTTCGTTATTCATGTATGTGTCATCTTGAATGGTGATTAAAGTAAAATTGGCTTTAAATCTATTTGAAATAATAATAGATTAATTTCTTGATCTTCATCTCTTAGAATTGCATCAATTTATATTTAGAACCTTGATCGTGTCGGCTAGGTTTTATTTATTAATTAGGGTTTTTAGTTGAGCGTGTCGCCGCTATTAACTACTATCAAAGAAGAGATAGAGATTTTATATCTCGTGATCAAGTAATTAGGGGAAAAAAAGAAAGAATCATTCTGATGATATTGACTGATAGACGGGGATAATTTTGCATGTCCAAAGTGTTCTTTTACATTATCATTTATAAATTAGAATTTAATTCCCGTCTTAGGATTTTAATCATTCAACAAACAAAAACCCCCCATTTGTGTGACTAGTTCATAAGCAATACTGTTCCCTAAGATCGATCCTGGACTTTCACTATCTACATTATTAGGAGTCCTTGTAGTAATTTGTAGGTGTTGCGATAAAGCCTACCACGGAATAAGACAACTCGTCTATAGAATCTTGCCTACGAACAAATGCCTACAGACCTTCGTACTATTCCTACGAGCCAGTGAGAAGTCGAGAAAACACAAGTGTGAACAAGGGTCAGTCACTTTAGGACGACCCATGTTTTGGTCATCACTTACGACGACCATTCACACTTGTCCTCAAACTTACTCATCTAACGAAGTTATCACATGCTATCTACGTTAACATACAGATTAACAAACGAAAACAACGGCATTGAATAACTGAGACATTAAACAAATTGTACGACCCCCTCTAAACTACGAGGAAACGGGTCAGTTACATAACAAAAATTGAAAATTGTTTGGGACATTGTTTTAAACCACAGAACCAAGATGGAGCATTGTTTAAGACTTAACAAATCATTTCAGAAAGGAATCACTGGAGATCGCCGGCATTAGATGGAGCCTCGTCTGGATCAGGACCATCTCCAAGGAAGTAGGCATAATAAGCGTCGAAGTTCTTCAGGTCTACGGCGGAAACGGGCCACTCGTCCTTCCCGTCCTTCTCGTCGTCTTCTTTGATGATGAGCAAGTCATTGTCATTAAAGGGAACAAGAGGATGGACTGAACGAGCCTCTTGGTCATGCGACGGTTCTGTGCAGAGGTCGGCCAATTTCCTCGTAGACACCAAATCCTTGGTCTCCGGATCCGCAAGGATCTGCCTTGCCAAATGCTTGGCCCCATCCTGGAAGAAGCCTCTAGCTTTCTCCGTGACGACCTAAAGATACTCTTCACCTCTCTTAAAATCGTCTACTGCATCTAGCTTAGCGTCGGTTTAAGCAATTTGATGGTCAGCCCTCATCGCTTCAATCTGATTCCGAGCAGCCTCGTAGTCAAATGTCAGCTTGTCAACTTTTCCCTCGGCAGCGCGTAGGCCGGTGGTCAAGATCCCTCCTTCCTTCTCCAACTTAGCCTTGGCAGCCTTCAGGGTCTCCACTTCTTTCAACACATCGTTCTTCTGAGCCGTCAGAGACTCGTAGGCAGTGGTCAGTTGGACAACATTATCTTCGGCTTCCTTCAGTTTCTTCTCAGCAGCCTCCTTCGCCCCAACAGATTGGATCAGCTGTTCATTATCCTTTTGCTCGGCGTCTAGTCATGCCTTAAATTCTGCCGTCATGGCATCCATCATCGACATCATCTGCAACGACAAGGTCATTATTATTACAAGTATAAAACGACGAGAGATCCATGAAGAATGCACAAGTCTAAATTACCTCAGTCTGGATCAGCCCGAAGCGAACATGGTAGGTCTCAGGCTTCATCTTAGCCTCCCTCATCTGGTGGACGAGATCAATGTCCCTGCCCCGTTTTGTCAAGGCTGCCCCCAAGATGAGAAGGGGACCATTTCTTGCCAAATAAAGGATCCCAGAAATCTGAGGAACTTTGGCTAACTTGGTTGCCATTTCTATGGCCTGTTTCCTAGTAAGGACCCCTGACGACGAGCCAGGAGTTTCAGTCTGTGGAGTTGAGGGGTCGGAGGAGCTAACAGGGTCGTTGGCAGCTTTCTTGTTTTTCTACATCTCTCCCCCAGAACCAACGGGGTGATCTTTTCTCTTCCTGGAGACGCGGCTCCCCTCACCAACAACCTCTTGATTGGAGTCAGAGCTTCCAACGGTCTCAGGGCCCACATGCGCGCCCTCAACAACGACCAACTGTCGGTCCCCTTCAGCACTTGTCCCAGCGGCTTGGGCCCCATCGCCCGTAGCCTTCTCAAGCTCGTCAACCACTGCTTGACGACCCCCAGTGTTCAGCCCCCCAACTACGGGCTCCCTTTCAATCATGGGGATGGCACCAACAGTGTTGTCCTTAGGCAACTGGTCATTCCTCTTCATCATATTCTCCTGGCGGTCGTAGATGGCATTGGACGCCGCCCTGTCCTTCTTCGATTTGGTTCGATCGTTGGCTCTGATCACTCCGCTCATGATGTCCCGTTCGATGTGTTCGATATCCCTTGCAGAAAGAACTGCCAAGTAAAAACTGAGAAAAAGGTTAAGTCCTTCACGACGAGACAAAAAGACAAACTATCAGAATAAATAGGCAAGTATTAAGAGCCCAACCCCCAGTCATTTCAAGGTTCTCGCAACGATCTTCAGGATGTTCGAGGCGGGCACCGGCACAATTTATGCAGTTTTCTTCCCAAGTCAAGTCATCGTGAACGACCCAGACTGGGTATCGAGCATCAAGTTCAATCTTCACCAAGGGATCGGGGCCTTTCGACGGCCTGGACATAATGCCGACCCTTATATATCTCCAATGAGAGGCTTTGATGTCCTGCCATGACACCCAACCAAGACTCAGCAAATCATCAATCTTCTTTTTCAGCTCGTCGGCCCAAGGCACTGACCACACATGCTCATCTGCAACCATATCTTGGCTCTCCGGGAAGGGAAATTGCCAGCCTACCCTACTTTCAACGACGATCATATGGTGATCCAAACCATACACCTTATTCCGAGTGTCCAAAAACAAACCTTTTACATTTCGAATTGAGGACACGCTCACTACAGATTTTCCTTTCAAGGTAGTTCGGGTCGTCCGATAGTACTTGCGAAAAACCTTGTTACATGGCTCGTAGCCAAGGAATCTGCAGACTACGATGAAGCAAGACAAGATCCTAACGGTGTTGCCACTTAGTTCCATGGGAACACAACCTGAATCCTCAAGGAACTCATTGATAAAAGGGTCTAGGGGCAACCTCAAACCGAGCTCAAACCGTTTGTAGAAGAAGGAAACTTTCTCTTTGCTGGAAAGGATGGACTGTCTACGAGGCTCATATTCTTTTTGGCTGAGATACTCAAGCCTGTACGACGCAGCATGAACCCTGAAGGAGTCTCGTAGGGAGTCAATCATCAGCTTCCCGGTAATTCATTTCCTCGTGCTAACCTTGGTAATGGCCCAATCACCTTGTGCCCCGCCTCCGAAGCCTCGTTCATTCCTCCCAACTCGTACTCCGGTGTGGAAAGCGTCAACTATTCGAACGTCCCCAGCACTTGTACTTGCCTCGTTTACCTCTTGGGCTGGTTGACTAGGGCGGCCGTCGTGATCCATGTCTACAAAACAAGGAAAAAGAGAAGGGGAATCAGTCCTAACATCCGTAGGCGACGACCTATCTAAGGGCAACCTAGATTCCCCTAAGACCAAATCCCTAAGTGAATCACGACGGGACAATGAGTAGTGAGTTTGGATGTGGTTGGGAAGGTCGTTCATTGACCTGAAAGGTGTTACCCTTGGGTCATCTTCCTCAAATTCTCCAAGGACCTCTTCAGTTGGAAAACCCAGGCTCTCATTTTCAAAACGGAACTTTACCAAAATTGAAGAACACTCAATCAATGGGATTTCCCTCCAAATACCCCTAGCACATTTATATACCCTTTGATTTAACCCAAAACCAAATTTAACTCCTCTCTCAAAACTCACCGTTCTGGGTCCCATTAAACAAATTCTTAAACCCCAAGAAAAACCCAGAAAATGAAGAACAAACGAAGAAATTACCT
Organism: Adenophora triphylla var. japonica; assembly: GCA_022495995.1. NCBI lineage: Eukaryota > Viridiplantae > Streptophyta > Magnoliopsida > Asterales > Campanulaceae > Adenophora > Adenophora triphylla. Next base: position 142,868 of record JAFEMH010004271.1, read on the forward strand.
GGTATTGGGTTAGAAGATGCGTTTTCCGATGAGTTTACCGGCGGCAAGTCAAAGAAATCCCTAATCCACGCTGTTGGGTTGTTCAGAGGCGGAGAAGCCAGAATCCTCAAATCGCCGGAAAATGTCTGTACGGTGGCCGGAGTATTTCTTGCTGGTTGCCGAAAATCGCCTTTGCTATTTGCTCTCAATGCTCAAGGTTACGAAAAGTTTGAAATGGAAGAGGGAGAAAGCTTTTATACTTGGGTAAGATGAGGGGTTTATACCTGGGAAATCCAAACGGCGAAATGATGGGAGCATTAAATACCCACTGTAGTTTCCAAGGAGAATGTCCCATCATGGGACGCGTGTCAATTAATGAAGGAATCCTGGCCATCCACGTCATCAATGCTGACGTCATCACAATTCAAATTTCAAAACTGACGGTCGTACGGATAACCCTAAGAAAAAGCGCGAACACCTGGCCCGTCAAGACGACCCATGAGTTGGGGGCCACTGAACGGGATATTTCGTGATGGGTCAGGCCCAATACATATCTACGAGTTATGGGCTACCATGCCCACAAATGGATCAAGATCAATAAAGCCCATCAAGGTTTGGAGGCATGGCCCGTCGATACGCTAGATGGCGGTCGTCGCCAATGAGCGACCAAGCCCATCTAACGACGAGCCTTCCCTTCACAAGCCAGACTCCATTCCAACGTAGAACGACGGTCGTCGCCATTGAGCGGTTTGACTCGCTCGTCCACTCGCTCGTCGAGTCTTGACAAGGTGACGATCCTCCTGGACATACAGCTCCGGGTCGTCCCTTCGCTTAGCTTCCTCAATAAGCTTGATTAATTAGCTATATTGGGGTAAAGTTAGACCTGACACTGGGACATTCTGCGTGTGCAATCATGGAAGCAGTAATAACGCCAAAAGGTGTGCAGGTTGACTTTCCTTTATAAGCCAAACTACTTATCCGTGTCAGACACAACAGTGTCCTCATTTAGGCGGAGCAATCATGGCGTGACACGTGTACGCCTAGGGAATCAAGATGATCCAACGGTTCAGATGAAAACCCTAATATCACCTCATCCACTATAAATATGGAAACAGAATCATGGACTAAGGTAATGCTTATTTGCATGTTCATGTATACACACACTCTCCATACTATTTACACTATTTTCCAGTCCATACGCTGATTCTCACGCCGGAGGGGCTTGCCGGAAGACCCCCGACGCAGTTTCACGGTTCTTTTCCTGTGTTGTACAGGTCACAAGTCAGCTCAATCATTCGCTGCAATACCTGAGCCCAAACACATTCCTGCACCATCACAAGTCATTTTCATAATTGGCCAACATCCATTGCCTTGCCTCTATCATAATCTCCAAAAGTGAATTACAACCTCAAAAAAAAAAAAAACACATAGAAACATAAATAAATGTTAACAAAAGAGAAACAATCTCACACAATGGCCTTAAAAATTACACCCTTCTACTCTCACTCTTCAGTAGTGTTGGACATACATATAGAGCAGTCAAGTTGGGACGGTCCCGTCGGGACGTACGTCCCATCCCGTCATACAAATGGGACGGGATGAGACGGAATATTTTAGTCCCGTCCCGTTTTCGTCCCGTCCTGTATCGTCCCGTTCCCGTCGCGGGACAACTTATTTTTATCCCGTCCCGTTTTCCCGTATTGACCCGTACAAATGTGAAGGTGAGAATTATATACTGTTGTATAAATATTATGCTTGCCTCACGTGGAAGAAATTAACTCTACCTACAATAGCAGCAATTATGGATACTGGAGTATTTACTACAACTTTATATACCTTATAAACTACTAACTAAGATTAAGGAAGAATTTATTCTCAGACTTCACAAAGTTCAGTAAATTGTCATTCAGAGAAGGGGTTTAGGGGAAGAACTGGAGAAGGCTTGTATGGTGGTTTATTTGTTAGTCTTACTTTCTAAACCATCTCCATTTTATTGTCACATTGATAATTCACACGCTTCCTCAGAGCAATTCCACCTTATCTCAGCAACTTTTTTTCGGTCCCGCATGGGTCCCGCGGGATCCCGCGTCCCGCAAATGGGACGGGATGGGACGGAGTATTTTAGTCCCGTCCCGTTTTTGTCCCGTCCCGTTTCCGTCGTGGGACAACATAATTTCGTCCCGTCCCATCCCGTATTCCCGTATTGACGGCTCTACATACATATTGTACTCAACAATGGCATCTCCAGTCTTGAGATTGAACGTAACAGTATTAGCCAACGCGTACCCACGCCCAAATCGGAAAACCCCACTCCCTCCAACAATAGGCATTTCCCTCACATCATGCAGCACCGGATTCCTCCCAAGAACACTTATACTACTCCCATTATACTTTCCCTCGACAAACTCAAAGTTAACAACCATAAGCAAAGCTAATTCAGTTTGAGCCGCAAAGGAATACATCCCTTGTGCCCTTCCAATAATCTTGGAGCTCAGCTCTTTTCCTTCGGTCAGTACATCGTCCATTATGTAAGTGGTGCCGAAACATGGATTTTCAGGTCCAGTGATGTGGACTGAAGTTGGGTTTTTTCCACTGGGGATGTCGTGGAAGAAGAAATGAAGGTGGCTTGTTTTTGTCATACGTTTGGTCGTTATGGCTTCTTCGGAGAGCTCGTTGGCAAAATGTCCAAGAGACGGGTTAATGAGAAACGAGGTTGATGAGAGAAGGAAGAAAAAGATTTTTTTTTTTAAATATAGCTTTTTAAAAATTTATATACCAAAATAACATTTTCAAAAACTTAATTACCAAACTAGCACTTTTGACTTGAAATCCGGAATTGGTAATTCCGGATTATGAATTCCGGAATTACCAATTCCGGAATTGATTTTTTTTTTTTTGTTTTCCAAAATTGAATTTCCCAAAATAATATTTCCGTAAATAGGGGGCGATCGCGCGTGAAAATAGAGCGATCGCTCCTAGTGTACTCCGGCGTTACCAATTCCGGATTCTATTTTTTTTTTTTTCCAAAAAAGTAATAAAGCAAATTAATATATTCTGAAAAAAAAGAGAGAGCGATCGCGCGTCTTATGGGGCGATCGCTCCTTAGTGGCGTATCTTCAAATCCGGAAATGCAAATTCCGGATTTGCTTTAATTTGAATCCGGGGATGCCATTTCCGGATTCAAATTTTGAATTACTCCACCTACCATTTTTCAGATTGAAACACAGGAAAGAAGAAGGATAGTGCAAGTGCAGTGAGATAGAGAAAGAAAGAATTAAGGAGAAGGAGAAGGAGAAGAGAAGAAGTTTAAAGAGTTGTGAGAGAAAGTGTTAGTTTGGTACTTAAGAATGGTTAGTTATATTTCTTTTTTTAATTTGTTTTGAGTTGTTAATTTTAGCTATATAAATTTTTCTAAGAATTTTTATTTGTGCATTTTTATATAATTTGTTGTTAAAACTATTGTGATTTATGTACTTAATTTTTGATTGTCAATGAATTAAACAATTGTAATTTAATTTTTGCCTAGTTAGGATTTTCTTAAGTTAGGTTTAAAATAAAGTGTTTGTTAAAATTACTTTGACAAACATGTTGCAATTTTTCTATTTAAATGTAGCAAAACTTTAAATCCCATTTAAATTTAATTACTATTAAATTTTTGTATTTCAGATGAATCAACATGAACAACAACAATTTATTGATCCTGGGCCAATCGATCCACATGTATTGACTTCTCAGGATACACATAGATCTAAATATATTTGGGAGGAACAACAGTTAACCAATTTAAGACCTAGGCGTGGCCCAGTACTTCCAGCTAGAGTTGATTGGAGGATAGAAGATAAGCTTATAAATACTGGATTTTATGGAGTGTATTTATTAGGTCATTTACAATATGATTGGCATTTGATTGAGGCTTTGATTGAAAGATGGCGTCCAGTGACCCACACTTTTCATTTACATGTAGGGGAGATGACCATCACCTTAGAGGATATTGGCATGTTGTGTGGTCTTCCTGTAGACGGAATGGCGGTGACTAGTTCAGAAACTAGTAGGAGTGCGGGGGCATGGGTTGAGATTGTTGAGGAGTTATTTGGGGTTGCACCCTCAACTGCAGACATCAAAAGAGGTGGAATGATATCAATGAGATGGGTTCTAGGACACTTCCCTAATTTTGAACAGCTTCCCAATAATGCGTCCGAGCATATGATTGAGACATATACTCGAGCCTACATTTTCTTATTATTGGGGTCATACATTATGCCCGTCTCGTCTGATAACCTAGTGAAGTTGATGTACCTCGCACTTCATAGGGAAATAAATAATATTGGTCAGTACAGTTAGGGTAGTGGAGCGTTGGCCTTCTTGTATAGGGAGATGTGTGTAGCATCTCAGCACGATTCGAAAGGGTGTGGTGGCTTCTTAACCATTGTATAGGTATGTCAATTATATATGATTACATTATGCTAGTGGACTTAATCTATTTTGTACGTAATGATAATTTTTTTTATAGCTTTGGGCATGTGAGAGGTTGTTGTGTACACAACCTAGGAGACATACAAAAATAACACTTAATGGATTGCAACCAGTGGGTTACAGGTATATTTCAATTACTTCATTTTGTAAATGATCTGTTTTGTAATATATCGCTTTTTTACTCATTATTTTTTATGTCAATTGCTTCATATGTAGGTGGAAGGGTCCATTGTCATATACTTCTGTGACTGCCCATAACCTGCAAGGTTATCGAGACCAGTTGTCATATTTAGACAAGGATCAGGTTGTGTGGCAGCCATACAACGGTGTGCCAGTTCCGAATATCTGCCTTCAGGGCCAAGCTATATGGAGGGCGAAGGTGCCCCTCATCTGCTTTGAGAGGGTTGAATGGCACTTTCCAGATCGCGTAATGCGACAATTTGGGATGGTTCAAGGTGTGCCTGATGACTGCGACACCAGTTTGGACTTGCATCGGATTAGTCGGCAAGGTCGGTCAGGCGTTAACTGGATGCAAGAACATGGTCAGCACATAGCAAAGTGGAATGAACGGGAGTTTAATGTCGTTGATGGAGAGTTTTGTGAAGTGGATATGAGTTACCATCACCCCTATTTGAGATGGTATAGGCGTATTACTCGATCGCTCATCCACAATTCGTCTAATGTGGAGGGACTAGGGTTCAGGCCACGTTCAACTGGTTATGAGGGTGTGGTAAGTTATATATTACATACAATGATTTTACAAAAAAAATACCATTTTTCCGTATTAATTAATTTTAGTTCATTGTTTTGAGCAGATTCAAAGTCTCCAGGGATGTACATATACGGCCCAGAATGCCACATCCTTGGAAGACTGGCGAATTACACTCAACAATGTGTCGGTAACACCGACACATATTAGGAAGCGGGAACGACCGCAAGCCCAAGCTCCCCTCCAACGGTTGATCATGCTGAAGAGGAGCCACGGAGGGAGAATCGGGTTCGTATGCGTGGCGGATACCAGCTGCGGGATGAGCCAGAGATGCGGGATCAATACGGTGATATGCATCAGTTTGAGTTCGATCGAGACGAGTTCACTCGAGACAGTTCACTCGGACAGACCGGGTAATTCTTTTACCGAATTGATGAATCAGTTTGGTTTCACGCAACCGCCTCAGAGCTCCTTCCCTTCTTCTAGCAATTATACTCAGACGCCTGAGCAGGCATTCGGGATTCCGGGATTTAGGCCTAGTTTCCATTTGCCTCGTGTGCAGTTTTCAGAAAGTCCCGATGGATCATCCTCATCCTCATCTCAACAATCTAGATCAGGTGGTCGTCGTATGCCGAGGAGAGGGAGTAGGATTCGCAATCCTCCTGATGAATTTACCCCGTCTAATTATCCTTGACGGGTATCCTACGTGACCGGGATGTGGTCAATTTTCTATAATACTTATTCTTTTTATTATTGTTAAGTTTTGTACTCTATATTTCTTTTTTTAATAAAGATTACAATTTGAAAACTAACTGAAATTTCTGAAAAACTAACTGGAAAACGTTAAAAACTGACTGAAAATTTTAAAAAACTAACTGGAATTCTGAGAAACTTACTGAAAACGTTAAAAAACTAATGAAAATTCTAAAAAAAACTAACAAAAAACGTTAAATAACTTATTGGAATTTGAGAAAAGAGGGATGGACAAGAGAGCGATCGCTCCCTTATATAGGGCGATCGCTCCAAAATTCCAGTAACTTCGCGTGAACGCGCGAATGGAAGAGGGCAATCGCCCCCAATGTAATCCGGAAGTAATAATTCCGGATTCTTTAAATAAAAAAAACTATAATATAAATAAAAAATATTATTAAATTACAAATTTAAATAAAAAAAGTCAAAATAGGGTGCGCGATCACCCCTATATACGAGCGATCGCCCTCTTTTTACAGAGAAAAGGGGCGATCGCTCCCTTGACCCCGTGCGATCGCTCCCTAAGCGAATTTCCCAAGAACGCTGGTATATCCAAACAACCTCCCCCTCTCCCAATCAAATACCCTACCAGCCGCCCCCTTCTCTCTCTCTCTCTCAAATTTCAAATTTCAAATTTCAATTCCCAAATTCAATTTTCTTCAACCCAAAATCAATCAATCATCCATTTTGAAGCACAGATTCAAGGTTTGAGGTGCATTTTGAAGATTGTCAAACATTTGTTTTTGAAGAAAAAGATTCCGGCGACTTTCCGGCGACATTCCGGCCAATTCCAAAGTAAGCTTTCAATCTATATCTTTGGGTTTTGATTTACAATGCCTCCTAAAAAAGCACGAACCACTACTACTACCACCAACACTACAACCCCTCCCGTCGGTCCCCCGTTTGATGCTTCCAAATTTGTTGGGCATGAAGCTCAACATTTTTTTGAGTTATACGAAACCAAGTCATTCAACCCGGAGAGGGAATTTGTTTTTGATGGCTTGTATTTAGATAAATTTGTTACCCAATACCAATGGGGAAAGTTGGGGAGTAAGCCCGCAAACTATGGTTCCGGACTATTAGTAAAAGAATTTTATGCTAATGTTTTTCAACTGGGGAATACGGGAAAGTCATTTGTGCGGGGATTAGAGGTAAAATATGATAGGGATGTGATTAATGAACATTATGGGTTAGCCATGGACATTGAGGAGGATGGGTGTGAGTATACCAAAGAGATGGAGAGGATTGGAAAAAATTACAAGGAAAATTTACATTTGCTAGCTCCGACTTTCGGGGTAATTGACCCTAGGGATGTGAAGAAGGGTGTAGTTATAAAGGCTCGAAACCTAGACAATTGGATGAAGTATATTCATAGATTTATTTGTGAGAGGATCCTCCCCTCCTCTCATTTTAATGAGGTGAATTGGAGACGTGCATTTCTGATGCACATGATAGTTCAAGAAAAAGCAATTGATTTTGGGAAAATAATCAGTAATGAGATATATAACACGGCTAAGGGTATGGCCAATACCAACTATAATTTTCCATTGTTGATCACATCCCTAGTAACAAAATCGGGATTTAACCCCAGGTTAGTGAACAAGGACATTAGATCAGGTCCAAAGATTAACTTGTTCACCCTCACCACTAAATGTCAGAATGAAAAGAGGGGTGAGGGGTCATCTAGGAGACCTCAGGCTGGAGATGATGATGATGATGATGAGGAGGAGGAGAAGGAGGAGGAGGAGGATGAGTGGCGAGCAGACCCGGCCGAGGCTGCTTATTATCTGTCACAGCAGATTGGCTCCGTGGAGAGTCAGGTTAGCAATCAGAGGGGAGATTTTGGACATCTATCCGTCCGCGTGGATTCGGAGATTGGGACGGCCCAGGCTTGGAGGGCACGACATGATCATCAGATGGAGGAGCAGACTCGGTTGCTCCAGACTATCCTAGGACGGATGCCACCTCCACCGGGAGATGGGTCGGGCTATGATGGACAGTATTGAAGATTACTCCTTTTTGTTGAATTTTAAAACTCGTTGTTAATTTCAGCTTTTGTTTGTGGTTTAATTTGATGAGGGGGATCCTCATAAACAATATTCCATCTTTGGTTTGTATTTTAATTTGTCATGCCTTTGTTGGCATGCAAACTTGGTTTGTAATGGGGTGCGTCCCAAAGACATTTTTATTTTTGGTTTGTAACAAACTCGTTGTTAATTTCATCTTTGGTTTGACTTGCTTTTAATACTGTGGATCACCGGTAGGACAATAAACTTGAAGATTTTATATTAGTAGGAAGTACTCCCTCCGTCCAAAAATGTTTGTCCCATTTGAATTTTTTGTTGAAATTTAACCACAAATTTATGAGAGATTAATCATGTTCATAAAATTCTAAAAGTTGTTGTTAATAATATTATTAATAGTGAATCAATAGGAATTTTTAGACATGGGAATGAATATAATCAAATTTTCATATATTAGTGGTTAAAGTTCAACAAAAAAGTAAAATAGGACAAACATTTTGGGACGGAGGGAGTATTACAAGATTGGCTCAGTTTTGACATGGGAGCGGTCGCCCCTCATAATGGAGCGATCGCCCCCAATGTAATCCGGAAGTAATAATTCCGGATTCTTTTATTAAACATTTTTTTATAGATAATAAATAGGGTGCGCGATCACCCCTCTTAATGGAGCGATCGCTCCTAAATTCCAGTAACTTCGCGTGACCGCGCGAATGGAAGAGGGCGATCGCCCCATCTGTCTTGATTTACCTTTTTAACATATTGTACTCCCTCCCCTCCGTCTCAAAATGTTTGTCCGATTTGACTTTTTTGTTGAACTTTAACCACTAATATATGACAATTTTGGGACGGAGGGAGTAATAACTTTTCATACATTTTATTATTTTGTTAAAAAATATTGTAATAACTTTTCTTAAATTTTGTAATGCTTTAATTAAACGATACAACGAGAAACGGTAAGATTATTTATTAAGAGTTAATAAAATAATTTCTGAAATAAATTGGCTTTTTAGTACAAGCGGATTACTAAATATACGTTCAAATCCGGCACTGCCAATGCCGATCTTATCTTCACTGACAAATCCGGCACTGCCAATGCCGGATTTATCTTAACTTTCAAATCCGGCACTGCTAATGCCGGATTTATCAAATCTGAATTCCCCTTTAAAAGGAAGGAGAGGTTTCATTACAACCTGCATCATACAAAACTCAAATATGGATCGTAGACTCAAACGCCATTCTAATCCCCGTCCTCATTTTGAAGGCCAAACATCTAACCCTCAACCCTCTCACCTCTCTCAAATAAATCTGTCTCAACCCTCTTCAGAGCGTCTGATTCCTGGTCCAGCTGGTGACGTGCAGTTGGCTATGCGCCAGAGAAACCTCGATCGTCAGAGGGGGGGATCCTCTCAGGAACCTCTAATTCCGACCCAAGAGTATGTGAGGAGAGCGATTGAAGATCCCAAGGAGGATAAAGATTTCGAACGCAGTCCTTGGCTCTCCGCACTTGAACTGCTCAATGGCCATGGTATGATTCCTGCTACCCCTTTGAATACTGTCAAGGGCGGATTTCCTAATGAATTTGATAGGATTAATGTTGCCGTTGGTGTTGTCAAGACCATCACACAAAATGAATTTGGTGACGCTATGGTGACTTTGAAGGTTAGCATATGAGTTTTGTATGTTTTCTAGCATGATTAGTATGTGTCTTATCTTACTAATTAAGGTAAAATTGATAGGATCCTACGGGAACAATAGGTGCTTCAATTCATCATAAGGTGTTTACTGAGAGTGAGTTCGGAAATGACATAGTTGTTGGTTCTGTTCTGATACTTCATCAGGTATGATGTATTAAAAATGCAACAAATTTGGAACCTATTATTAATATTGCCATCTAATCATGTTGTTTTGTAATTTTTAGGTTGTTGTTTTCTCCCCCTCACGTAAATCACATTATCTCAACATCACACTCCCCAATGTATTCAAGGTAAAATTGTTAGGTACAGACTGTGAGTGGGTGATTGTTCAACAAATGACATTAGTTTATTTGTGTTGCAGGTATTCCATAAGGATTTCATCCCATCTGATTTTCCATGAAGGGGTTTTTCATGTAAAAGTTGTTGAACTGTTGAACTTGTATTTCTATCCTATGTGATCGGGATGTGATCACTAATTTGAAATCTTTATTTTAATGTTTGATTAATGTACGTGTTGTTGAACTGTTGAACTTGTATTTCTATCCTATGTGATCGGGATGTGATCACTAATTTTAACTATTTATTTTAATGTTATTTCAGTTTTTATTCATATTTTATTTGCTATAAAATGGAGCGGTTGACCCATTTGGTCGTTTTAAGTTCCGCAACTACAAATATATTTGATGTCATACTCCATCAAGAGTTAAATATATTACAAGTTCAATATATTACAAGTTCAAATAAAACAATATTACAAGTTCAAATAAAACAACAATACTTAAAAGTTCAAAGCACTTAATTTAAGAAGTAATAATAAAAATAACAATTAACTCTTACTGCCTAAGAGTTGGACATCTCCTTCGCGTGTGACCTTCTAACTTGCAAATCCCACAACGATTCTTTTTTTTTTTGCAACTTGCCAATCCATAGAGTTTCTCAGTCGCCTTGACTTGGGTCTCCCTTGCTTCTGGTCATGTCGATGCTCCGGGTTAGGGTAAAAACGTGGGACAATATGATCTACATTCCAATAGGCCTCGTCATGGATTGGATGAAAAGAGCAGCTCCACGTCTTGTAGTACGAGGCAAGGTTGTAAAAAGGATGAATATAACTCATACCAACGACACTTTGTGATTTGAAACACGCAAGCACATGCGAACAAGGGTAATGATATTGCATCCATTTGCCACAAGTGCATGTTCGATCACGCAATCTCACAACTTGAATGTGTCCACCTTTGTCACCACGTACCCTGGTCGTCACACTATAAACACCCACAGACGTAGTGTTAAACCTTATCACGTGATGAAACCCAGCCTTATCCAAGTTGTATCGGTATCTTCGATCGATTCTCTCACTGAAATGTAGCGTGGCATTTGGTGGTGGGATGCCATTAGGATCTCCCCCTAAAGCACTAATTGCTTTAGTGAGTCTATCTTGAAAGTATGCCACACACCTATAGAATGAGGTCTCAACAACTGCTGAAATAGGCATTCCCCGAGCTCCTTTCATAACGCCATTAAAAACTTCAGACAAATTAGTAGTCTTAATGTCGTACCTATATCCACCATCGTGAGCCATTGTCCACTTTCTAGCATCCAAGTTCTCAAACCATTTAGTTGCCTCAGGGTTGATGATACGAATTTTCCTCAGATAGCATTTAAGCTTTCTATCTTGGGTGGTGCTAACAGCACGCCAAAAAAGATCTTTCAATCCAACGCACTTGTGAGCTTTAAGAAAATTAGCTCGCAAGTGCAACATGCACCATCTGTGGATAACATTTCGTGGCCAGTTGATAATGTCTCCAATCGTGGAAATGATGCCATTATGCCAATCAGATATCAAGCAAACTTCACGACCCTTAACAATATGTTTGCAAAGAAGATGCAGAAACCAACACCAGTTTCGGTAGTCCTCTTTTTCAACAATAGCGAATGCGAGAGGAAGTAGACTATCATTTGCGTCAACACCCAGGGCAATAAGAATAACCCCTCGATACCTTCCATGCATGAAGGTGCCATCAACAGAAATAACAGGACGACAATGAGAGAATGCTTCCACACAAGTGCCAAATGCCCGTAACACACGATCAAACATACCTAAAGCACCGGGAGGAGGAGGATCAGAATGCTCCACAATGGTTCCAGGGTTCCACTTTTGGATGGCAGCTAACAAACGTGGCAGTCTTATGTAAGATTCTTCCCAGTCTCCATATGCCTTTGCAATAGCTTTTTGTTTGCCACACCATGCCTTTCTATATGAAACTTCCTTCCCATGGGCTTTTTTTATTGTCGCCTTCACTAGTGCAATCTTCAACTCGGGATCAGCCTTAACCAGTTCCAAAACTTCCTGCCCTATGAACTTAGCATCCATGTTTCGATGATTATGGCTAATTTCAGTTGCCAAGCAAGAATGAGGACCCTTGTATTTGGTAATTTCCCAATACCCGGCATTCTTCAAACTCACATTCACATAAAAATTGCACGGAAAATCTTTCACCAAACACTCAATAGTCCACTCAATACCCGGCATTCTTCAAACTCAACTTCTTGAATTTTCAATATTTTTTGGAAAAAAATCACCTACTTTCTTCTTCTTCTTCCTTCTTTTCTCTTTCTTCTTCACTGGATTTTTATTATGCTAGATTTCTTTACAGATTTGTCGGGAAAGATGGGTTTTGTAAAGCAAATCCGAAATTAGCATTTCCGGATTTGAATTTTTCAAAAAAAAACATTACTTAATTCAATTCAGTTATATTTCGTATTAAAAAAAAATTTAAAATTCGGAGTTATCAATTCCGGATTACACTAAGAGCGATCGCCCCCACAAACGTGCAATCGCTCGCTATTTTTTCCAGAAAATATTATTTTCCTCATTTTATCAGCTTTGGAAAAAAAAATAGAATCCGGAATTGGTAACGCCGGAGTACACTAAGAGCGATCGCTCTATTTCCACGCGCGATCGCCCCCTATTTACGGAAATATTATTTTGGGAAATTCAATTTTGGAAAACAAAAAAAAAAAATCAATTCCGGAATTGGTAATTCCGAAATTCATAATCCGGAATTACCAATTCCGGCTTTCAAGTCAAAAGTGCTAGTTTGGTACTTAAGTTTTTGAAAATGTTATTTTGGTATATAAATTTTTAAAAAGCTATATTTTAAAAAAAAAAAATCGAAGAAAAATGTTATGAGAGTGGATCTGGGAAAGGAATAGGCCATGTTTGGATTTGCAGTTTTGTGTGAGGGAGGATATTTCAAGTGTTTGTTTGAAGTTGGACTTATAAAGGAATGATATTGGTTGGAGTTGGGGGGTTGATTGCTTTATTTTGAATTCTCATTGTCTCATGCCGGTATGCTGCCAGAGACACAAACAAGGTTTGAATAATAAAATAAAATATAATGGGGTGACAGTGAAACCACTGATTACTCCCTCCGTCCCGATAATTGCTTCACCATTTTGGCTCGGCACGCAAATTAAATATATATTAACAGCATTTTACTTAGTGCCGCTAAACCAATTGTGATTCACCAATATGTCATAAATGTTTATCCATCAGGTACAAAACTAGTTTCCCTCCTCAAATCTCTATACAATGTTAAACATTCTAAAATTGGCCATACCCAGATGAGTTTCATCATAGTGTTACAAAGAAAGGTGTCATCTATGTCAAGTCTTTTATCAAACACCTGGCTTGGACAGGGACGGATTCAGAATTTTGAAATTGTATGGGCTTGATATTTAAAAAATATTGTAAACAATAATAACAGTGAAAAATAACTTCATATATATATAAAAAGTTACATATAGCCGGTGACTTAATGGACGTTACCCATTACATACATAATTACAAATGCCTGTACTGACTTAGGTAAAAAAAAAATATCAAAATTCTGAAGTAGGCTGGAGCCCACGTCAATCACTCATTGGATCCGCCCCTGGGCTTGCATAATCGAGATTGGTAATAGAGAAAATACAGAGTCTAAGGCTCCTGCCAAACTATGTAGTTCTGGTTCAACCTTACCCTTGAGTGTAAAATATAAACAATAGATAAGTGTTTGGTTTACAAAACTAATAAATTGATTTATTAGTTTTTTTAAAAGACTGTTTGTGCTTGATATTCGGTTAAACAACTGATAGATGTCATTAATCAGTTATTTTAAGAATTTTCGTGCTAAATGTTTGGTTAAACAACTGATAAATGACATTTATCAGTTTTTAAAGAGTTTTTGTGCTTGTTATTTGGTTAAATAAGTGATAAATGTCATTTATCAGTTATTTTTAATGATTTTTGTGCTAAGTGTTTGGTTTAAACAACTGATGAATGACACTTATCAATTTTTTAAAGAGTTCTTATGTTTGGTATTTGGTTAAACAATTGATAAATGTCATTTATCAGTTATTTTAAAAGATTTTTGTGCTAATTGTTTGGTTTAAACAACTGATGCATGACATTTATAATTTTTTTTGAATAGTTTTAGTGTTTAATATTTAATTAAACAACTGATAAATGTCATTTATCAATTATTTTTATGGATTTTTTTGCCAAGTGTTTGATTTAAACAACTGATGAATGATATTTATTAGTTTTTTAAAGAGATTTTTTTATTTGATATTTGGTTAAACAACTGATAAATGTCATTTATCAGTTATCTTTAAAAAAAATTATGTGCTAAGTGTTTGATTTAAACAACTGATGAATGAATTTATCAATTTTGTAAAGAGTTTTTGTGTTTGATGTTTGGTTAAACAACTGATAAATGTCATTTATCAGTCATCTTTAAGGATTTTTATGTGGTAAGTGTTAGATTTAAACAACTGATGAATGAATTTTACAGTGTTTGTAAAAGAGTTTTTGTGCTTAATATTTGGTTAAACAACTGATAAATGTCATTTATCAGTTATTTTTAAGAATTTTTGTGCTAAATGTTTGATTTAAATAACTGATAAATGCATTTATCAGTTTTTTAAAAAGTTTTGTGATTGGTATTTTGTTAAACAAAAGATATATAATCAAATTTTTATTACTACAATTTAAATTATATCATAAGTGTAATTGTTTGATTAATATTGACGATACGATTAAAACGTTACTTGCAGATTATTTTTTCGATTTTTAAATTTTGATATATTGCATTTTATTTTATTTGAGGGAAAAAAAAGGAAGAAAGAGAAAGAGAGGAAAAGAAAATGTGGGAGAGAGAGAGAGAGAGGCGTCTCCACTGTCCAGGCAAGGGCAATTTGGTTCATTCATTTTACCAAGTAAGTAATTTTTTGTAATATTTAACTTGTGTATTTTTTTTAATTTTTTTATAATATCCATTTTTAAAATAATTATTGATAAATGTCTTTTCCTAAAAGAATACTCTCTCCGTCTCAACAGAAGTGTCACCTTTTATCCAAAATGGTGTCCCGTTTGAAATGTCATATTTTCTAAAGAGGAAATGTTTTATTAATATTATATTATCCCATCCACTATTCCCTCCACTAATTCTCTCTCCTCTACACTCACAACACTTTTTAAATTCACTATTTCCTCCACTAATTCTCTCTCCTATTTTCAAATTACACTCACAACATTTTTTCTTTCCACACTTTTCCTTAATTTACGTGCCACCCCTAAAAGGGTGACACTTCTACCGAAACGGAGGGAGTATTCGTTTTACGTCTTGGATTTCTACCCAAATCGTGTAGGTGCTAGTTATAATAAGTTAGCTTTAGGTGGCCATACGGTTATAACCGCCGGTTAACGGTTATAACCGCTGGTTAAAAATTTCGTTAAGTCCTAACCGTAACCTAACCGTTAACCGTGTACTAACGGTTACGGTTATACGGTTAACGGTTATACACGGTTACACGGTTATACACGGTTACACGGTTAAAAATGTGCCTTTTTTTCAGTTTGGTCCTTTTTAATTTTTTTTGTGAAAATGGTATACGGCTACCTCGTTTATTTTTTTTTATTTTTTTCTACATTCTAAATGACATTTAAAGTTTTTTTCATCTTTATGACTTTCCTCAAAATCCAAATGGAAATTGAGTTACAAATATGTACCATTATTTAGGGTTTTAAGGAATGTGTCCCGATCTTGTGAAAATGGTATACGGCTACCTCGTTTATTTTTTTTTAATTTTTTTCTACATTCTAAATGACATTTAAAGTGTTTTTCATCTTTATGACTTTCCTCAAAATCCAAATGGAAATTGAGTTACAAATATGTGCCATTATTTAGAATTTTAAAGAATGTGTCACGATCTTGTGAAAATGGTATACGGCTACCTCATTTATTTTTTTTTATTTTTTTCTACATTCTAAATGACATTTAAAGTGTTTTTCATCTCTATGATTTTCCTCAAAATCCAAATGGAAATTGAGTTACAAATATGTGCCATTATTTAGGATTTTTAGGGTTTCATGTGTCCCGATCTTGTGAAAATGGTATACGGCTACCTCGTTTATTTTTTTTTTTTATTATTTTTTTCTACATAATGGAACATATTTGTAACTAGGCTAGCCTATCCTGGTTTTAAATATGTGCCATTATTTGGGGGGGGGAATTAATTCAAATTTCAAAACAACGGTTAGGCGGTTAGTTAGGCGGTTATAACCGCCGGTTAGTTAAACGGTTATAACCGCCGGTTATAACCGCCGGTTTCGGTTAAGGCGGTTACGGTTAAGGCGGTTGACGGTTATAGCCGGTTACGGTTACGGTTATTAACCTCCGATTAGCCGGTTCCGGTTAGATTTTGGACACGTGTAAGCTTTACTCCCTCCGTCCCTAAACAGTGTTTGTATTTTAAATTTTTAAACCTTTTAATAAAATACACAAAAATACCCTTGAATCTTTCACAAATTATGTCATTACAAGCAGTGTCGGATTAGGACGTTTCGACAGCGGATGCACTATTTACATTATAAAAGTTCAAACTAATTTTTTTTTCAAACGCGACGAGATTATAATACAAAATTTAAAACATAAGGTAATTATAAAAATATATTATCTTTAACCCACCTTTTTCTTTTTATTGTTTACTTGGAAATAATAATCTTATGTCATGAAAAAAAATGATATTTACATTATAGTTGTTTTAATGATGGCATCATTTTAATTAGAAAGCATTTCTTGAAATTAATATTGTAATTTATTTTTTATAAGTTTCAAATTTACTTTTTTATAAGCAATAAACAATGAAAAAATTAATAGATAAAAAATAAAATTTATTTATATTAGTTAAAATAATGAGCAAAAGAATCCAAATGTACATATATTTAATAAGAAAAAACCATTTATCATAATCAGGGAGCTAAATGAATAAATGATCGAGAATAAAATGCTTAAATTTCGTTTATTTTTTAAAAGGCGTTTATTAAGTCTTAAAGTCTGAGGTTCCACCTTAAAATCAATTGGTGATAAGGGGAGTGGCCCAGGATCTTTATATATTATATGCAAGGTTTGTCAATTTCCGATGTGGGATAATATCTCTAACACGCCCCCTCACGTGTAGCGGGCTTTGCCAAAGCTTACAACGTGGACTTATCAACCGGGTGGCGCGGAGTAACATCGTGGGCCGTTTGGCCTGCACGAGTAAGGACCTGCTCTGATACCATCTTAAAGTCTGAGGTTCCACCTTAAAACCAATTGGTGATAAGGGGAGTGGCCCAGGATCATTTGTGTGTGTGTGTGTGTGTGTGTTTTGGCCAAAATAAGTTGAAACTCAGAAAAGTAAAAATTGGGATATCTTTTTAAGACTTTAAACTGATCCCATGATTTTTTGGAAGATTTTTGGATTGAGATTTGGTACTCAAAAGACCTTTTGAAGTTGAGAGCCATTTCTGCCAGAATGAAAAAGGCAGTGGACCTTTGATTTTGAAAGGGATTCAAGGGTCTTAAAACTTCATAATCTGGATAAACTCAGAGAATGAAAGTTGTTCTAGACACCTTGAATAAGATTTGTGCGAAGAAATTTTCCATTTTGGAGAAGATTTGAGGGGTCAAAACCTTTTGGAAACCTCCTACATCAAAGAAATCTGCACTAAGAAAGAATATTTGACGAAGTCAAATATATCAATTATTTTTGTATTTTAATTAATATCTTAGGACTTAATTTGTTTTAGTTTATATTTTAGTTCTTATTTTCGTCATTAATTTTAATAGGTTGATTAGAGATTATTTTAGAGTAGATTTTGAGAAGATTTACTAGTTTTTGAGTCCTATTTAGTTACCATATAGGTTAGGAGTAATTCTAGAAGGTTTAAAATTGTTTTTCAAGTTTTATGGGCACTATAAAATAGGCCTAGTGATGTAATCCGAAAATTAGCTTTTGATATTATTAATTTGAAGAGTTTTTCTCTTAATTCCTGGTGGATTCCAGATTACTGCTGGTGGATTCCAGTATTGTGTTTGAGAATTCTTCGCTTGAAGAATTCTTGTGATTAGTGCGCTAATCACGAATATATTGCAAGAAGACCTCGGATGCCTCTAATATTGCAAAGCTGTTCTTTCGAGAGGTGGTACGTCTTCATGGTGTTCCTAAGTCCATTACTTCAGATAGGGACACTAAGTTTTTGAGCCACTTTTGGGTTACATTATGGCGTATGTTCGATCTGCGTTGAATCGGAGTTCTACGGCTCATCCACGACGACGAGACGGACGCACGAGGTTACTAACAGGACATTGGGAAACATGATCAGAAGTGTTTGTGGGGACAAGCCGAAGCAGTGGGATTTGGCATTACCGCAGGTGGAGTTTGCTTACAAGCAGGTGCGATCCCGTTCGAGCTACGGGTAAATCACCATTTTACGTAGTTTACTCGTCGACGCCAAGGCATGTTGTAGATTTGGTACCGTTACGAGGGGTCGTGATGTGAGCCAAGCAGTGAAAATATGGCCAATGAAGTATATCTTTGTCAAAGAAGAGGTTCGGGCCAAGTTGGAGGCAACGGGATTGAAGAATAAAGGCTGCTGCAGACAAGAAGAAACGGGTCAAGGTTTTCAAGGTTGGGGATGATGTTATGGTTTTCCTTCGGCGAACGTTTTCTGTTGGCACGTACAAGAAATTGCAACCTCGCAAGTATGGGCCCTTCAAGGTGACTCGGAAGATCAATGACAATGCATATGTGGTGGCTCTTCCGATAACTTGAACATCTCGAATACTTTCAACGTGGCGGACATGTATGAGTATCACGCGGATGGAGTTCTTTATCTGATGAGAACTCGGAGTCGAGTTCTTTGGAGGTGGAGGAGGCCCGATACGAGGAGCGAGAGCGACCGCTCATGGGGAGAGGCGGCCGCGCTCAAGACGGTGACAACCGTGCAGCGGTCTCGGCCAGGTGCGCGACCGCGCTCGGAGGGAGGGCGGCCGCGCGCGAAGACGAGGAAGAGCCCGGCATGAGTCTCGGCCAAGGTGCGCGGACCGCCTGGGCTTTAAGGGCGCCGCGCTCGTGACGGAGTTTGGAAGACTGATTTCGTTTTAATTACGAAAATTTCATTAATTTTGGTATTTTATTGCTTTTGGGAACTCCTTTTATTTACTGCCTAGGTAGAAGTATAAATACTTAGTCTTTTATTTTTGGAAAACAACTTATTCATTATTGATTTTCAATTCAAAGAGATTTCTCTTTAATTTTCTGGTGGATTCCAGATTTGTGTTCTTGAGGATTCATTGCTTGTGAATTCTTGTGTTTAGTGCGCTAAACACGAATCGTATTGCTTCCGTGCTGCGTCAAAATAGAAAGGAATCTTTACAATTCTCTCCACTCATTCTCTCTCCTACATTATTTTAATACTCACAACACCATTATAATTTATTATTCCCTCCATTCATTCTCTCTCCTATTTTATTTTCACACTCACAACACTTTCAATATAATACTCCCTCCTTAAAACCAGTGCAAACAGTGTTTGTGAAGATTGTTCTGGGACGGAGGGAGTATAATGTTATTAAAGTAGGTGTTGTGAGTGGGTAGGAAAGAGAAAGTGGGGTAGAGAATAGTAAGTGGATAATTGTTGTGAGTATGACAAGTGGTTTCCATGAATAAAGAAGTATTAAAAAGTTTTCTTTTTAAGAAAGTGGGACTTTAAAATGGAATGCCAAAAATAACAAAATGGGTAAGGATATTCAACTTAAGTATAAAATGTAAATATAGAATAATAAGTAAATTATTATTGTGATTGAAGCAAGTATATGTCATTAAATAAATAAGTATTACTTCGTAGAGTGCGTCTGGGGAGAAACGCGTTTCTCCGTCGCGTATGAAGAAACGGGGCTTATTATGTCGCGCGACGTAAGTAGCCAGTTTCTGGATATCCTTTACAAAGCTTCTGGATATCCAGAAGCTTTGAAATGGATATCCAGAAGCTTTGTAAATGATATCCAGAAACCAAGTATTTTTTCTGGATATCCTTTACAAAGCTTCTGGATATCCGCAAGCATTGAATATGGATATCCGTGAAGGTTTTTCAGTAAAAGGATATCCGTAAAAATATTTGGTTTCTGGATATCCTTTTCAAAGTTTCTGGCTATCCTTTTCAAAGCTTCTGGATATCCTTTCCAAAGCTTCTGGATATCCAGAAGCTGATGAAGTGATATCCAGTTTTTGTGGCTAGGTATGTCGCACGACATAACAAGCCCCGTTTCTTCATAAGCGACGGAGAAACGCGTTTCTCCCCAGATTTTGTGTACTTCGTATCATTTCATTTTTAGATAGTAATATTTGTTATGAAACAATCAAAAGAAAAATAAGTAACGTTTCACGGAGAAAATATAATTTAATGTAATATTTTATTTATCTTAGCATAATTAAAATGAATTATTTTGGAGATTGATAAAAAATTAAATGACAATAAACTATACCCACATAAAATCGAACTTTTTGACATTTTCGTTCGTCCAACCTTAATTCGGATCTCTCAAAATGGAAATATTATTACACCGTTACTCTCACTCATTATTTCTTATAATTTACTTTTATACTCACAACACCTATCAACTTACTATTGCTATTACCCATTCTTTTTTCTACCTTATTTTTCATATTCATAACACATTTCTCCTAAAAAAAATTTAATTACTGTGCTCAAAAAGTTAATTTGGTTTGAGGTGAGAAGAAAGAAGCATAACTTTAGTGAATAATAATGGATATAGTGGATAAAAAAAATTTGTAGTATAAACGGTCTCTTTATAATATCAATCATGTCAAATAAATGATCAATATAACAAATATAATTATGATGTACTCCTTTTGTCCTAATATAAAAGTTACAAAATGTGAATGTGCAGATATTAAGATAAAGTAATCATTGAGTGTGAAAAGTAAAGTAGGAGAAAGAAAATGAGGTATGAAGCTTTTGTTTTGAGTATAACAAGTGAATTTTATTGTCTATTTTGAGTTAGTAACCTTTATATTGAGACGCCCAAAAATAAAATTAGTAACCTTTATATTTATATTGAGACGGAGGAAGTAGTGGATAAATATCCATTGTAGTGTCAATAGCCATTCCCAAAACAAGAGGGAGTATTTATTTGATGGACCAAAATATCAAAAATTTCATAAATGTAACCTGCAAAGAATTACTGATTATATAATTTTCTCTAATAATATTTCCTTTTATTTGTTAACATTATCAACTGCATTTTTCAAAAAATGTGTATATATATATATTCTTATTAGTTCATATCTGAATGAGAGATGCATAAAGAAGTTGATTCCATATATCTGGAAGTCCTGCAACACACCAATGTGTACAATCCATGGCTTTGAAGCCATTATAACTGCTAGGATGTCCATCCTTTCTCAGTTGAGAAAGGCTAGTAATATCGAGTAATTGAACGGGTTTCTTGACAGTGCTCAACACTTCTTTCACCACCTTTGCTGCCGGCGGTAAACCAGCTGAGTAAGATGATCCCGGCAATGGTGTCGTTTCCTTGGCGCAGTTATTAATTCCGGGTTCATGCCATTCCGATCCACTAATGATCATTCAAACAAGTAAAATATGTTGCTCGTAAAACATTGACAAGTCAAATATACAATATTTATTATGTAACGGAGAAAGTCAAGATACTTACTTGTAGTGAGAAGGAGAAACTCCTTGAAAGTAAACAATTGTTTTGATAGTGTCGACATCTGAATCAACCCATTTGGCCCATGTGTTTAGAGCTTCACGAAATGCAACCATCCGGTCCATGTCTTTCATTATTTTTGACCCATATTCAACATAATCCCATCTACCAATAAATTAATTAACAAAATAAAGTAAACATAGGTATTATTATACTCTCTCCGTCCCACTTACTTCAATTCAAGAGTTCTACTTTTCCTTTTTGTCCGTTTCAGATTAAGACTCTCATTCCTATAACCTCCGTTTCAAACATAGGTTATAGGACACGGGGATTATTATAAAAAAAAAATATTGAAAAGTGAGAATATACGTACGGTTGTTTGGGTCCGGTGCGGTACCACCAAAGCCATGTATTAAAGACCAAAATGTCGTCCAGTTTCCACAATTCACCACCTTTTATGGAATTGAGCTTCAATACTCACCAAGTATGGAGAATGAACTACGCTAACTGAAACACCATAATCCTGCACAGGGATCAATTTTCGAGTCAGAAATCGGAGTTTCCATCTACCGTAGACTTAATCGTAAAATTGTTTCCCATTCATAGTCATTAGTGATACACAATGTACTACACAAAAGTCTCGTGTCTCCGATTATGAAAGATGTACCTCAAAGATAATGGTGTTAGTTTGATCATGGCTATATGATGTAACGTTGGATTGAGGCACGGCAGCATGAAGAAGACATACAAGTGATTGCCATTGATTTAAGCTCAATGAGTCTCCAATAAACGTTATTTTCTTCCCCTTTACTCTATTTAAAAAATCTTCTCCATCAAACCTGCCCACATTTCCATCCATATAAACAAACAATTCCTTAATTAATTTTCCATTTGCATAAGGATATATATAAGCTCTTAATAATAGGTGATCAAGATTCATAAAACTGGAATCCTGCTAAAACTATTGCTCAGAGTTCATTAATAGTAACGTCAAAAAAGTAGCAAGATCATTTTGGGAATATTTATCTCAATTTTTAGTAGTTTATGATAATGTCACAATATATTATAAAAGAAATTCTGATTATTTACGAAAATATTAATATGCAATTTTAAAATATTTGTTGTAAAAAAAACTCTTATCTTAAGTAGTATCCAATATCGCTTTCTATATGAAAGGTATAGGGTTCAATTCCCAACAAATATACTTCAATTCAAATGTCAATATTTTTGTAGTTTAAAATATTTATTAATAAAAAAATAATTTTTAAGAATATGCATTTTTAAAATATTTATTAAGTGTTAGAATAATGATTTCTTAAAAGAGTTGATCTTACAAAAAATCAGTTTTTTTTAACTTTAAGTAAAAACCATTTTTTACTCCTTGCATGCACTTACACACACCTGTATAGGCTTCTCTCACTCGATGTCTTCCTTACAATAATATTAACATTTTTAACACTAACACTTGCATTTAATAATGCATGCATTATTGATAGTCAAAAACACATGCACTGACACTTTAACACCAACGCTATCACTATTTTATACTAACAATCGCAATCTTTTACGCTTGCATCAACACTCAAACACACATATACTAACACTTTTTTACACTTGCACTAACATTTAAACACACCTGCACTGCACTGACACTCAAACACACATGCTGCACTGACACTGTTTAACACTAACATTGTCCACTTAAACACTAATAATGATACTTAAATACACATTCACTGACACTCAAACGCAT
The DNA here is from genome assembly GCA_022495995.1 of Adenophora triphylla var. japonica. Taxonomy (NCBI): domain Eukaryota; kingdom Viridiplantae; phylum Streptophyta; class Magnoliopsida; order Asterales; family Campanulaceae; genus Adenophora; species Adenophora triphylla. The sequence continues at coordinate 166,306 of JAFEMH010004271.1, forward strand.
ATGCACTAGCATTATTTTACACTAAGATTGACATTTTTTACACAAATGTTGGCACATTTTTACACTTACATTGACACTCAAACACATAGTTGCGAAAGGCTAGCGCCTCTCTCACCCGCCTTGCCGTTTTGACGCCTTTAGGGTCGATCGTCTTTTGATTTTATGGCGGGATGTTGTTTGCCTTTTATGTACTTCACTTGTCATTCAATTCACTATGTTTATCTCCCTCGCTCTCGTTGTTCACGTCAATCTCTGCTTCTTTCAATTCTCTCCAATCCTCTCTCCGCCCTAATCAATTATTATCCTGCAACTAATTTGTCTTTGTTTTCGCCATCCACAACTCCCGATTCGTGTTTCTCTTTTTCTAACCCGGAGCAACCCTCTTCTTAATTAAACCCTGATCGGTGAAGTTTGGGGATGGTTTGAAGTTGGGCGTGGTGAGCAAGGCAAAAGAGGGTGGAGGCATGTCTAAAAACAAGATTTTTCTTTAGCTTAGAAAATTGGGTTTTTTTTTCGACTTTTTAAAAAGATTTGCATAAAGTAAAAGTAAGAAGTAATCCCTCCGTCCCATAAAACATTACTCGATTTACTGAGAACGAAAAATAAGAAATAATGTTATTAAAGTAGGAGTTGTGAGTGGGTAGGAGAGAGAATGGGTGGAGAGAATAGTAAATTTGTAGAGTGATGTGAGTATGACAAGTGGGTCTCATGAATAAAGAAGTATTAAAAAGTTTAATTTTTAGGAAAGTGTGACTTTTTAAAGAGGATATCCAAAATAATAAAATGAGTAAAATTTTAGGGGACGGAAAGAGTATAATATTTCTTTTGATTTGTCCGGTTTCAATAATGAGGACAGTGTATGCCTTTTCACATTACGATGACGAGAGTGTTAATACAAATTCTTGAGATTTTGTATACCACTCATTTTTCAAAATGATACTCCCTCTGTCCTAAAATGCTTAAATGCTTGTTTCATTTAACTTTTTTATTAAACTTTGATCACAAATATATGATAATATAATTATGTTCATGAAATTCTAAAAATTTCTATTGATTCACCATTAATAATATTATCAACAACAACTTTTAGAATTTCATGAACATGATTAATCTCTCATAAATTTGTGGTCAAAGTTCAACAAAAAAGTCAAATGCGACAAATATTTTGGGGCGGAAGAAGTATGTAATTTCTTTTTCTCATTTATTTATAATTTTAACATTTAATTTATTTATAAATTAATGAAAAAAATATGGTATGATAATATGTACAAAAATTATAGAGCTTTGCACATTAGGCCCCTAGTCAGATAAAAAATACATAAATATTCATGAAATTGTTAAAATTTCATATAAACTCATGTTGCTCATATATCTAAGGTAGAGGTGTTTACGGTTCGGATTGACCCTTAAAATTTTAGAAAATCAAGACTGAACTAAATATTTGGTTCTGTAAAAATTTAAGACCATGATCAGACCATTACATTATAGGACCGGTCCCATCGGTCCATTCTAATGGTCCGGTTTCGATCCGGTTCTACAAATTACAATATAACATAATTTTTTACAATAACAAAATCTACAAGCAAGCATATTTAAGACTATATTGAGGCAAATTGCTGAACAATATTTAGGGTAGAGCCGTCAATACGGGAATACGGGACGGGACGGGACGAAATTATGTTGTCCCACGACGGGAACGAGACGAGACGGGACAAAAACGGGACGGGACTAAAATACTCCGTCCCATCCTGTCCCATTTGCGGGACGCGGGATCCCGCGGGACCCATGCGGGACCGAAAAAAAGTTGCTGAGATAAGGTGGAATTGCTCCGAGGAAGCGTGTGAATTATCAATATGACAATAAAATGGAGATGGTTTAGAAAGTAAGACTAACAAATAAACCACCATACAAGCCTTCTCCAGTTCTTCCCATAAACCCCTTCTCTGAGTGACAATTTACTGAACTTTGTGAAGTCTGAGAATAAATTCTTCCTTAATCTTAGTTAGTAGTTTATAAGGTATATATTCTTCCATGTACAAACTTTCATTTGATATACAGAAATCCTTACTATTTGTCTCCACATCTGGAACTACTGATTTGGTTCCATCTCTTCTAATACATGAAAGGGGCCATCCTATATAAAGTTGTAGTTAATACTCCAGTATCCATAATTGCTGCTAATGTAGGTAGAGTTAATTTCTTCCACGTGAGGCAAGCATAATATTTATACAACAGTATATAATTCTCACCTTCACATTTGTACGGGTCAATACGGGAAAACGGGACGGGACGGGATAAAAATAAGTTGTCCCGCGACGGGAACGGGACGATACGGGACGGGACGAAAACGGGACGGGACTAAAATATTCCGTCCCATCCCGTCCCATTTGTATGGCGGGACGGGACGTCCCGACGGGACCGTCCCAACTTGACGACTCTAATTTAGGGACGGAGGAAATATATGGTTGTCTACAAGCAAGCATATTTAAGAATCAAATTACAATAACAAAATCAACAGTTAAAAAAGAAAAGTTACATGTTCTACAAGCAAGCATATTTAAGAACCAAATTGCTGGAGACGAAATTGAGAGACGTGTGGATAATTGGGTATGCCGTATTGGTAAATGGTAAGAAAGTTAATAGTATATATATATATATATATATATATATATATATATATATATATATATATATATATATATATATATGTATATATATATACTCCCTCCGTCCCACTATACTTGACACTTCTTTCTATTTTGGGCCGTCCCACTATATTTGACATCTTTCAAAAATAACCTAGTTTTTATATTTTTATATTAGATGGACCCCACCACTAATTCTCTCTCTTCATTTTCCACCACTCAATTTATTCAACCAACACCACTATTTACCCCACTCATTCTCTCTCTTCATTTTCTACCACACATTTTCTTTATTTAATTGTTTCTTCTTAGTTCCCGTGCCCACCCCAAGGGTGTCAAGTATAGTGGGACGGAGGAGTATATATATATATATATATATATATATATATATATATACTCCCTCCGTCCACTTTGTTGCTTCACAGTTACTGTTCACGCGTGAATTAAGGAAAAAAATAATGATATAAATGTTGTGAGTGTAAAAGTAAAATAAAAGAGATAATGAGTGGAGGAAATAGTAAATTATAATGGTGTTGTGAGTATTAAAATAAAGTAGGAGAGAGAATGAGTGGGATAGAGTTAATATTTTAATAATAAAAAATTTCCATTTTAAGGTAAAAAAACAAAGTGTGAAGTATGTATACGGAGGAGTATATATATATATTTATATGGTCTGGTCCGATTCTGGTCCAGAATCGCGTATATATTTTTCAAAATCAGGACCAGATCAAATAATCGATTTCCTAAAAATTTGAAATCAGGACCAGACCAATACTTTTTTTTCGATCAGATTTTTACTGATCTGATCCGATCCGATTTCACAAATTTTTTGTACAACATTAATCTAAAATATAAAACTAGAATTACTCTTATTAATCGGTTCGTTCTCTTACCTAAAGTATAATACTAAAGTTACTTGGATGATTTATAAGAAATTTTGATTTGGAATTAAACTAAAATTATATGGAATCTTGGGGCTCCCACCCCAATATAACTTTAAAAAGAAAATGTGGGGACAGAGAAAGAGAAAGAAAAGAGGTAGGTACCTTGGCAGGTCACAGGATGTAGGCTGCCACCGATACTTAAGATAATCATGGTCGGGCCGACCATACTTTACACAATCAAATTCCTTCCGAATGTGCGGACACGCCGCCGGCGAATCATACATCGGATACGATTCATCGTATACCCAACTCCCCTCATATACGTTACACAATCCGCTGTCTTCTGCCGGTGCCGTTGCTGCTGCTGAATTCCCGGTCCGACCATTGGCTGCAGCATTGCTGGAAGAAATACAGAAAGCCATAAAGACGACAACAGTAGTCAAATGAATGGCTGAATCCATGTTTTTTCTAATGGACAGTGGTACTGGTTGGTCTGGGAGGAGCTGGTTTTAATTTAAATATTTAATGCCCAAAAAACAAAAATAGGATCCATGTTGAGGACGGATCTGGTCAAAAAATTTTCATTTATTGTGTCTATTTAATTTAACGGTTGTATTATGTGCCTAATATCTACTTTCCTTTTACGTGTTTTGTTTTCAATTTCTGATTATTCCCTCCATCCATCCGATGGTAATTATAGATTTTTTTGCATCCTAATATACATAATGGTGTTTAATAGGGGTGTGTAAACCCGCCCATCGGCACGCAAAAATCCGGCCCCATGCGCCCGCGCGCCGCAATGCTTAATCCCCTGTTGGCACTAGGCCATGCGCTCGGCCCCGCAAAATCCGGCCCACAAGAATTGTCATATATATATATATATATATATATATATATATATATATATATATATATATATATATATATATATATATATATATATATATATATATATATATAATAAATTTAACACTCACAAAGCCAAAAGCCTCAAAACACATCTACTACTTCTTTATTCGTTATGGATTAATGTGCTGAAAATAATTTATATGACAATTCTTTTGTATGACAATTCTTTTGATCTTGAATAATTGGGCTTCGAAATCCAAGGCAAAATGATAAAGTGGTAATGGATTGATGGATTGAAAATAATTTAAAGCACAAAATGTAATAGGTATAAAATTTTCAAAATACAACATCTAATTTGTAAGCACGTCAAGCCCGAGCCCGCTCAATGCCAGTTTAAAGCCCGTAAAAGCCCGTTAATTTGAGCCCGCTATGTTGGGCTCTTGAAATTGAAGTCCGCAACTAAATGGGCCCATATCGGGCTTTGCCAAAGCCCGCAAACTTTAGGCCCGTGCACACCCCTAGTGTTTAATACTCCTTTCATCCTAATTTTAACTTCATATTTTCCTTTTTCATTATGTAGGTTTTTGTTTGGGCTGAGGGACCTTAAGTAATTAAAACTCTTTTAGTGATTCGTTAATAAACGTGTAATATCAAAATGTGACATTAAATATTTGGACAGAAAGAATACAAAAAAAAAAAAGAACATAAACACAAACCAAATATTTCCTCCATCTCATTTGAAGGTTCGTTATTTGAGTTAAGCACAATAATTAAGATAAAAGTGAAAAGAGTGATGTGTTTTGATTGTAGATAGTTGTGTAAGAGAGAGAATGTAGAGTAAATGGGCAATTATGTTGAGTATGATAAGTGAGTCTCATTCCTATTTTATGAATGGTGAACCTTTATGAATGGAATAACCTAAAGTCCTTGCTCGGGTCACATCATATGGGGGCCCAAGACCCAACTTATACCGATCGTGGGCTCGTCCCGATCCAGTTTGTCCAGTATGGCTTGTGATAGGCCAAACTCACCACGATTGGCTTAGCTGAGCTCGAGCTCATGTATTTGAGGGACTTCTATGTCCAACCCATTGGATGACTTGGAGTCTGTGGAGGCCTGTTAACTCTGGTGCTCGATGGACAGGCTTTCTGTTATGGAGCGAGACTCTATTCGGATAAACACTAATTCGTTAAGGATTCTAGATGTTTGCATGATTTAATCCTAGCCAAAATCTACTTTTCTAATACAACTCAACTACGAAAATCCTAATCTTGAGGAATATTCCACCGCTTACCTATAAATAAAAGTTCTCAATACCAAAATTATGTCTATTCTATTTCCCTAATCTCTTTTCCTTTAAGCTTTATTCATGTTCTCTAAACCAATTCTTACTCTCACGTAGAAAAGTCTTCGTCGGTGAAGTCCCGACTTAGTTTAATTTTTTGTTCATCCGTTTAAGGCTATATTGAGGCAAATCCAGGTATCTGATACGTTGATTTCTGTTAGATTGACCCAAAGACAAATTTGGCTCGATCAATTTGGTTTTATTGCCGGGAACGACACAAATTTATCTAAAAGCCTACAATTTTTTTGCCTGAAATTGCCCAATTTCTGACACAACAATGGTATCCCAGAACGCCTCCACCAATCACAAATAGGGTAACTACACAATTTCAGGCGTTTTCAACGTCGTGGGCGACAACCAGCCGTTTATCCCTCCGCCTGGATAATCTCATAATCGAAACCTCCCACCACCAGTCCCCACCGCCTCCGGAGTATTAACAAGAGCTCAAGTTGCCGCCCTTGTCCAGAACTTAAATCCTGCCCTCCTACCTTCTCCACTAGCCAACGCCATCAGAAATGTCATAGAAAGCAGCAACGCCATGTGAATACTGTCGGACACCGGGAGGCCACAGCCTGAAAAGGCCCGACATCCACCAATGACCACCAAGTTCAAGAGAACGTCGCCCTGGCTACTCAAGAACTTAATATCCTCCTCCAAATTCAAGTCGCCCAGGAGAGGCTAGCTGCCCTCCAACGACAACAACATCAACCCCCACTAGTCCCATTGGGACCGAATGTCACTCTCATACAACTTGTGAGAGATCGGGGTAGCACTTTAATCAACGAGTTTCTCCTGATAGACAAGAATTAGCAATAGGGACGAATAGTAATGCCATGGAAGAGAAAGAGAGAATATGACTTGTAATTACAATGACTCAACGTGAGTAATGCATTGTTGTAGTCTAACTATTTATAATGTACATCAGTCCTATCCAGGGTGTATAAGATAAGGCAAATAATAAACTATCTATATTCTAGCAACTATCTATATTCTAGCTAACATGCACTGAATATAATAGCTAGTACATGTATTTACTGAATCTTTAGCTAAGGACTGTGCATGTATGATCCTAAGAGGCTATCATTTATGTATCGCTTACACCCTCCCTCAAGCCAATTGGAGGTACAGAGATGCAGCTTGAATGGGAATACCGATAGTAGGTTATTAATATTGAACAGTAGCCGAAGATAGAGGTGGTCATGACAAGGCATGTGCCGCCACTCACTCGGCGGATACAATATGTATGATTCATGTTCATATAAGTTGTCCTCGCACAAGAATGGGTGAGGTCCAGATTGCACAAGCATGGAACGAGGATCTACATTACGTCTTACTGGTGAAACCACAGAAATGTCCATGTGAGACAGTAGACTCGAGAAAACTTGTTGACATGAGGACATTGTTGCGCTCAATCCGAGTGAAACAGAGCTGTGAGCAAAGGTAGGGTGTGCGGCCTGGTCTTGACATGCAACACGAATAGGAAAGAGTCCATTGTTGATTGGGCATGTTGATGTATAATGCAATCCTGTAGTGCAAGGAGTATAAAGACTAGAAGATATCTCCAAGGTAGCCCGCTGTTGGACCATTTCATACCGCCTGAATTATGTGCTGCAAGGCAGCAGTTGCTAGGGTGTTGTTGGCTGCCTTCTTTGGTTTCTGGTTTGACTGTATTGTGACAGTAGACGTAATTTTCCTCTCCACAGGTAAGACTTCATCAGTCGATGGCGCTTCTCAAATGCAAGGCATTCCACACTTGCATTCTGGAACGTCTACAGCAGCAGGCAGTTCAGTTGAACTAACTGAAGCTGAGCCACCGATGTCCAATCTTGAAATGGAATCGGTAACAAGATCTATTTCATTTAAAGCAGCCTTTGCACCATGTACCCCAGATATAAACTTGTTGTTCGAGGTCGAACCTTTACTCTTGGGTGTTGTTTCTGCCTTCTTCGAAGATGAAAAATATGGTTTCTTAAACTGTTTTTCCTCGTCAATAAGACATTCGAAAAATAAATCTAACGAGATTTGTGGTTTTCGAAAATAATAATAATTGACAAATTTATTGTATAATGGATCAAGCCCATCAAAAAGAAATTCAATGAGTTCAATTTCAGAAATTGGACTCCCGACCCTAGTAAGAGCATATGAAATTGATTTTGCTTCAGAAAAGTAATTTGCCAATGATTGACTAGGAAGTTTTTGAAGACATTGGAGTTGATCTAGGAGATGATCAACATACCAATTTGAAGATGTAAATAATTGGGAAGAAGATGAAATATTAGAGTCAGTCATCGATTCTTCTACGATGGAATAAGTAGGAGAATCTATGACATCTTCGATTTCATTATGCTCCGGATAAAGCCAATTCGAAGTAGAGAAAGAAGAAAAAGCATTGGTGGTAACACTGGTTCATCACGATGCAAACACTCTATTGCAGTATGACCAAGTCCGTTACATAATTGACAAACAACATAGGATGATGGTAACGCATCAAAGCAACAAGGATCGTACCAAAAACCATCCATTGTTTTATGAAAAGAGAAAAAATTAATTTTAAGAAGAAAAATAGAGTAAATTAAGGAAAAATAGCGAAAGCGAAAATCAGGCCACCATGGATCGGTGGCTCTGATACCACGATAGACAAGAATTAGCAATAGGGACAAAGAGTAATGCCATGGAAGAGATAGAGAGAATATGACTTGTAATTACAATGACTCAACGTGAGTAATGCATTGTTGTAGTCTCACTATTTATAATGTACATCCGTCCTATCTAGGGTGTATAGGATAAGGCAAATAATAAACTATCTATATTCTAGCAACTATCTATATTCTAGCTAACATGCACTGAATATAATAGCTAGTACATGTATTTACTGAATCCTTAGCCAAGAACTGTGCATGTATGATCCTAAAAGACCATCATTTATGTATCGCTTACATCCCCCAGACATATCCTCTCAAGACAGTACTACGAATGAGGATAACGATGATGTCGAGGAGGTACAACCCAAGCAGAACAGGCTAGCACCACCTCGTGACGGCCAAGCACCTCCACTTAGAGGTCCACCCGGAGGCCCGCCTGGTGGCAGACCTGGCGGTGGACCTGGGGGAAACCCCCAACCACCTCCCAATTGGGGACGAACCCATCTTACTACCATCACTACATCAACCCTAGCAGTTTGGTATAACCATGGAAAATGAAATCCATGAATTCAAGGTAATTATATTTTCCCAAATTCAAGAAATTGAAATTCAGAGACCAGGGTTCAAATACAATAACGACATCTTCATCTTTACAATTTTCAGAACAGTGAAACTTGCTTAAAAAAGTGCAACTTAGCCCCCATTTCTTGCAACCCCAACCAACGGAGAAATAATAGAGTTTTTATTTCTTATTGTTCTAGGCTCGATCATAAATCAGGGGAAGGAGTTGTTTCAAAATTACCCCTTGATATATAAGAATACTCCCTCCGTCCCGGTCCATGTTTTACCATTTTGATGAAGCACACAAATTAAGAAAGTACTCCATCCGTCCCAGACCAAGGGTCCTCGGGGGTATTTCACGTTTCTTAAATTTTTTTTTTTAAATGAATAAAAGTTAAATGTGGGATAGTGAATAGTAGTTAATGATTGATTTTTTGGTAAATATGTTAACTTTATAAGGGTATAATGAATGATTTTTTTTGTAATATGGGGTAGAAAATAGTAGTTAATGATTGGTTTTTTAATAGTAAGTTAATAATTGTTTTTTTTTTTTTTTGTAAATATGTTAACTTTATAAGGGTATAATGAATGATTTTTTTGTAAATATATTAAATTATAAGGGTATAAATATATTCAAAAACTTGCCATTTATGAAAAGGGACTCTTGATCTGGGACAGGCCAAAAGAAAAAGTAGGACTCTTGATCTGGGACGGAGGGAGTAATATATATATTTAAAAATAATAGGAGTGGGAGAAGGGTTGTGAGAGGGAAGAAATGAGTGGATATGACAAGTAGGACCCATAATTTAAATATGTGAGAGAGAAAAGTTAATGGATATAATAGAATATTAATAAACCTTTTCCATTTTAGAAAAGGTGAAGCTTCTATCAGGACATCCATTTGGGTAAAAGGTGAAGCTTCGGACGGGGAGGAGGGAGTATGTTTTAAGGTTAAAAGTTTAATTTGTAACACTTTAACCCCATGCTTTTGCATAAACATTAGAAGTATGCCAACTAAGCAGCAATGATTCCATGTAGGCATATTTATGATGTCATTTTGCCACATAGGCATTATTTAACGGAGATATGGATGGCAAAATGACAAAAAGATGACATGGATCAAAAATACATAGTTTAAGGATGAAAACGAAAAACAAATAGTTCTAGGACGAAACCGTAAAAGGTTCAATATGTTAGGGATGAAATTGGTATTTAACTCATAGTATTTTGGAGGGAAAATGAATCACACTTTCTCGTTACGATTTGTGTATTTTAGTTTAGCTTGCAATTAGGGTTTTGTGAGGTGAAAGGGGCTCAAATCGGAACTGCGCGCGATGCAAAACTTCTTCAAGAAATCGACAATGACACATTGTTTGTGCATTATTTAACCGAAAATTAGGCAAGTGTTTTCCTAATTTTTTTAGTATTAGTGTTTACACATAGTTTTTTTTTTTTTTTTGGGAGGGGGGATTTTGACCTAAATCTTGTATTTGTGCATTTTTATCTTAGTTTTCAAACCCTTTTGGTTTGTTGGCATCTCTCACTTTCTGGTTTTCTTCTCTTTATTGTTTTGCATCACTAGTGTAAGTAATTCAGAGAAGTGGTGATTGATTTTGTGGATTAGCTCTTTGTTGAATGGAGCATCTGTTTCACATGCTTAATTGATTTCTGGTCGTCTTCTTCCTGAATCACATGCTTTTGATCCCTGCATACTTTTCAGATGCCAATGGAGACAAGTTATGCTGTGAAGAATTGGACGTATCTGACTTTGATAGGGAGTATCAGAGGAGGTGGAACTAGTTCCATATGGTACATCTTTACAATATATGTCTATTTTGCCTATTAAACTGGATAGAAAAATGTGACATTTGAGGAAATCGGAAAGAAAATTATAGATGCACATTAATACCAATCTTCATCATTCCTTAGGTTGGGGATCGTGATGGTCTAATGGCTAAAAAGGATGATTCTTCACAAGAAGGTTTCAGTGTTGGCTTTAATGAAACTGCCTTTGTTGGATTTGACTGGGTACTTGTTAGAGGTTTTACTAGGTAAGTAATTTTTGCATTCTAGTTTTTTTTCTTTTTCTTTTTTCCTCTTCCGGTTACTATAAGCATGTTTTCTCTAGGATTGTTATACTCCCTCCGTCCTTAAATTAATGTCCATTTTTTTGAAAAAAAATTATCCCAAAATGAATGTCCAAATTATGGGGAAGTTACTTGATCCTCCCTCATCATACAACAAGTTCTAATCCACACTTAGACTTGTGATGTAATATTGTGAGATCATTAAGGGTTTTTATCTACTTGTGTTACTAAAAATACGTAAATTTAACCTTTTTGCAAATATCTCTCAAAGTGACATCCGGACATTCATTTAGGGACAAAGGGAGTATCTGTTTCTGATTTGCGGTTTCCTACCTTGATCAAGTGCTCTGGCCTGTCTACCGGATGGATTAAAAGAGAGGATGGTTGAAACACAGGAAAGAAATACCAAAGTTCAGCCTGCTTTATGGATCTGTAATTCTCTTTCCACAAAGATGCACTTAAGTTCTTTCATGGTGATATCCTAATAAAATTGTGAAATGGATTGATAATGCTAGGTGCACTTCTTCCAGAGCAGAATCACCTGGTAGAAGTTCAGATTGTAGTTATCTCGGTTACTACTACGAGGAGCTCATGTCTCTTATTTCCGAGTCTTCTGCTCTTAAAATGCATCTTAAGTTGGATCAGTAGAAGCTCTATAAAGCATACGCAAGACCCTATATGCTGAAACCGATTGATTTTGCTGACCCTTTTAACTTCAGATGACAGAGTAGCAAGGTGAGCTCAAAATTGAACTGGTCTTGGAGAAATATGATCTTCGTATACATTTTGGCTGATCATCACATCTCCAATTGTCAGAAAGCTCCTTTGTTTTTTTAAAAAAATAGAGATCTTAGTACAATCTTCTTTCTCATGGATGTAGGATCCTCACATTATTGGCTAGCGATGTCAACAACAATGAAATTATCTACTACTCCCCCGTCACTAAATGAATGTCCAATTTTCACTTTAAGGGACATTTGCGAAAAGGTTATTCTTAAGCGTGTTTAGTACCATAAGTACATAACAACCCTTACTGATCTCACCATATTACATCATGAGTTTAAGTGTGAATTAGGACTTTTTGTTTGATGAGGGAGGGTTTAGTAACTTCCCTGAAATTTGGACATTCATTTTGGGACAATTTTTTTGGAAAAAGAACATACATTTAGGGACGGAGGGAGTAAAATCAGTGATAGGAATTCGGAATACTTTCACCTTGCATACATTTGGTATAAATTGGACCTTAGCTGAAATTTGATGGCTGTGATAGTAATGGAAAATACTATCCTTAGCTTTATAGATAAGTAACACCACACCAGTTACATTGAGAACTCATAAGTACCTAGAGGCGAAAGTACCTCTACAATAGCACACCATAATACAATTATTTTAATGATATTACAACAATAATAAGCCAAACACCTTAACTTCACACAGGAATATTTGAAGAACCATCGTGCAGATTTAATTCATCTTAAATCCTTGTTCTACCATCATTCCATCTAATTGTCATCTCCGTTCTTCTGTTTATAAGCTGAACAGCAAGTTGTTCTCCTGTACGAGTTGCCTGTTATGTGGAAACATTAGCCTTAGCTTTAATGTATCAGTACTGATGTCATAATATTCCTTATCTACTTTCTCTGATGATCACCTGTATAACAATGATATTAGTTGTTTTAATTTGATTAGGGACAGGGATAAACCCCATTCTCTTGATCTGAATATAAAGAAACAAAGATGCAATATTGTTATCTAATAAGTGAAGTTTCATATTCACCTCAGTAGCAACTTCTTAGCTGCAAGCTTGTATGGTTCTGGTATGTTCAAATGCTCGTGAGGTTTGCCTGAGATGGGTTTGATACTTGGGTACTGGCGTGACCTTCTCGAAAGCTTCCACAAGCAACGACACTTTTTTCTTGCGAGCTGTTGCAAGTCTGGTGACTGCTTGTTGGAGTGCAAAATCCACCATCCATTCTTCTGCATTCTTCCTTTCGTCCATCATTTGGTGCCTCAGATCAACCTTTTCACCTTCCAGATCAGGCTCTTCTGGCAAGAAATTTGGGTCTCTTGGATTGAATTCTTTCGGACCCTCAAATTCCTCATCTGGTCTTTTGTTTCTGATTATTCGAAGATTGTTGCAGGTCTTCAGCAGCTCTTCATCGGATGTGCTTGATACATTTGGGAGGAAATTCTTTGGTACTGTGATGGATTTGTTTTTGGTTGTGGAGCATGCATTTTCGCCACTGAAGTTGTTTGTGCATTCTTCTTCCATATCTTCAACAGCTTGCTCACCGTTCTCCTTCTCCCAGACTCGGAGTGCCACCGACTCTGTATGATCTTCAGAATGGTGGTTGTTTGATGGCTTGAATGTCTTGGACTCTTCCTGTTCCTTTTCAAGACTGTTTGGAATTTCAACCTCGTATTTTGTCTCAGGTTGTTTTTCCGACGAGACATCTTGCCTATTGAACAAAGGGCCTTCATCGGTGGATGCTTGGTTTATCTTGCTTCCATAAGCATCTTCAGTAGCTCTTTCTTGATCTGCTTCTATGAGTCCCTCTAATAAGTCAGAAGGCTCATTCGTAACCATGGACCTGGTAGCATCAATTTGATCTGTATCCATCTCAACGGCTTCACCAGTTGAGTCTTCTTGAGTCAGCTCACCTTCCCCATGATTGCTGGTCTGTTGGATTTCATCATCTCCCAATTGAACAACCACAGGAAGTTGATTGTTTTCATCAAGAACTGTATTCCTGTCTTCACTTTCTGTCTTTGGTCCCTCAAAGGTATCTTCAATGGAGTTGCCTCTCAAGCTTTCAGTATTTCCATCTGTTTTTTTGGAAGAAAGTTCATCAGAAGTTTGGTTGTTTGACAGATTGAGATACTGATCACTCTCTGAATGCAGATAGGAAGCATCCACATCAGAATCACCATCCTCCAACCATGCTTCAGAGCCCACACTTTCTACGTCGTACACTTCTTTGATGTTAGCATAAATCTCTGGTGACTTGAGCTCCCACTCCATGTCAGAGGCTTCAGAATATTGTTGATCTGGCAGATTGTGTGGCACATCTATCATTTCTTCTTGAGCAGGTAGGGGAGGATATGTTTCTTCCGCAACTCCTTCTATCCAATAATCAGGAGACAGCTCACCAACATCCAGTTCTATCGAAATCGCATCACTATTTTCATTTAAGGTACCAAAATCAATATCAGGGCTCTCCACAATTTCTCCATATTCCCCATCTTTGCTGTAGATTTCAACAAAGAAATCTCTGTGCTCTTGTGGTGCAGGACTGACTTCAAAATTTGGTTGTTGAATTGCAGTTTCCTTTGGAGGAATTACTAGCCTAGCATCGACTTCTTTCATGATATCACCAGAGGGAACTGTACGGCGTGGAGATAAGCATCCAAGCTTAAAACTCTTTTGAGCCTTAAGCATGCGCCTCCTTGATGACAAGAAGCTCTTCAGTGGAGGCAAGGGAGCGTGATGATGACCGTTGAGGGAACAGTAAGTATAAGGGCAAACTTTCATAGATGAAGTTCCTTCTAGCTCTGTTCCCCCGGGTTCAAGCTCAAGATAATCTGGAAATTTTGAATCCTTTAGAGTAGAAGAACATGTTGCCCTCTGAACGTCAAATTCTTCGCAAAGAGCCACCGGAGAACATTTCTTGGAAGCCCTTGATGGCTTGAAGGAAGGAGTCTTAGTCAAAGTCCTCACCAGCTCCAAACTAGACGTTCTTGATGCTTTATGGCCAGAAGCAGAGCTACCAAGTTTTGGTTTTTCACACTTCTTTGGGCTAGGAGTTTTATGAACTAAAGGAGTTTGAGAAATCCGATGACCAGAACGCTCTTTTCTTGCATCAAAACTGCTTGTAGACTTCATATAATTCGGTGATCCTTCCAGCAGCAATTTACCAGGAGATTGCTTCAGTGAGGTGGATGATAACAGTTGTGATGATTTGGTAGGACTCTGTTTCGGCTTCTGTGGAAGAACAGGTGGCGGCTTCCCTGGTTGTGCCGCTTCCTTCCTCAGTGGTTGTTGTGAAGACGATCGTAAAGACTCAGGGGAGCGTTTAATCGGCCTTGATTTCTTCATTTTTTTGGACAAGTCAGGCCCTCCTCCTCCTCGAGGAGAAGATGGTTTGTTAACAAGGTTCGCCAACAGCGTATCAGATTTAACATGATCAGCTTTGATAACAAGCTTGTTGGGTACCTTTCTTTGAACCATCTTCAAGGGAAAACCAGGTAAACAAGCATAGAAGGTATGGAAAGAGAAAAGGGTATTCTTTGTTGTGGGTTTTTGGTTTGAAGAAATTATGGAAAAGGGTAACTGAAAGTATGAGCAATGGGGCAAAAATGGGAGTGGGAATTGGATTCCAGGTTTGGTGGTAATGGTGATCCTCTTTGTTTGTTAATTAGGAAAAGTAGATAGTGATTTGGGCAATAAGAGGATGAGATGTTTGAATAAGGTATTTTGGGGGACCCTCTGTTTTTGTTTTAGCATTTTCTTGACTGAATGATGCTGTGTGACAAGGAAAACTCTTACATTAGGCAGCAGGCAGGCGGCCTTTCGGTTTCCTTTGGAGAAAGGCGCTTGGCCGGTGTGGTTCATCCTACCGACTGAGAAAAAGCGAAGGCTGCGTCCAGAAAAAGATTGGATCGATTCTGATGTGGAATTTGTGGGACGTGTGGTCGGTTGATATGGCCCCACTTATGGGTCCGCTGGAGCGTAAGCCTCACTCCTCCTTTTCTTTTCTTTTCTTTTTTTTATCCTTGAGTTATCTTTTCTTAATATGGCCGTTTCCAATTTTTTATTTTTTTTTTAACAAGAAATTCTTTTAATATTGTTGTTATATGGTAAGATAAGTACATCCACATGCCTTTAAATATTTGAACTATACTTTTACTTCTTAAATGTCGCACTTTTCATTTTCGTTATTTAAAAGTAAATGTCGTTTTCAAATAAGAAAACTTAGAAAAGTAACTTGGTACATCTTTATCAATTTACAAACTAGTAAAGCACTGCGATATTTAGTTTGGAAAGAATAGAAAATACACAAAATCTTGGGAAAACATGTTTTTCATAAGATATGGAAAAACCTGTTTTTAACGGGATGAATCGTGGCTGAATCGAACTGATGACATATTTGTAATCAACTGACACTTTTTTAAAAAAATGAGC
>JAFEMH010004271.1:187500-218135 GCA_022495995.1 Adenophora triphylla var. japonica
GAAAACTTGATTTTCCAAATATTTTCATATCTCAAAATACAGATCGTTTTAGGAGATAAATTTTATTTTGAAATACTTGACATTTTTATTATCTAAGAATCTTTGTTATTATATATCAACTATGCCCTTATTTTAATTGTGAAAGACAAAAACTCACGTGAGAACATGAATATCCGTCTCATCCATGAGACGGGTCGGATCCGACCCATGGCTCATTACTCTCTCTCTCTAGACGCTCCCTCTCACTAAACGCAATCCAGACTCTCTCTCAATTCGCCGGCGACCGTTTTCCTCTCCCTCTAATCCTTGTGTAACTCCAACAAATTCTTATCCCAATTTCACCTCTGAACTTCATAAATCCCCCAATTTCAAACGCCGATTAGAGAAGAGTGATGAAGGCGGTTGAGGGAGCTTGGTTCGTTGAGGAGCTAGGTCGCCATTGATACCGTTTAGAGAGAGAGAGAGAGCGGTCTCTCGTTTGTGTTTAGAGAGAGAATCGAGCTTAGGAGAGAGAGGTTGTGAGGGGATTGATTTCCACCGGTGAGGAGGTCGCTCCGGCGAACTGATTTTGGGGGAGAGAGCTAGGTGGAAAACAGTGGAAAAGGATTGGTTAGGGAGCTCTGTTATTCCGGCTTAACCTTCCCCTACCTCAATTAATTAGCTCTGCTTACCGTTATTCCGCTAAACCTTCCCTACCTTAATTTTGATTTTGAGTAATACTTATCATGTGTTTAAGTAATAGTTGATATTGCTATAAGTAATAGTACTACACTTGTAAAATAATAGTGTTATTTTTTTTTTATCTAATAATAGTTTTAGGAATTGTTTTCATTTTGAGTAATACTTCTCATTTGTTTAAGTAATAGTTGATATTGCTATAAATAATAGTACTACACTTGTGAAGTAATAGTGTTTTTTTTTTTTTTTTAACTAATAATAGTTTTAGAAACTGTTTTCATTTTGAGTAATACTTCTCATTTGTTTAAGTAATAGTTGATATTGCTATAAGTAATAGTACTACACTTGTGAAGTAATAGTGTTTTTTTTAACTAATAATAGTGTTAGGAACTGTTTTAATTTTGAGTAATACTTTCCATTTGTTTAAGTAATAGTTGGTATTGCTATAAGTAATAGTACTACACTTGTGAAGTAATAATGTTATTTTTTTTAAACTAATAATAGTTTTAGAAAGCTATTTTCATGTTGTTTTCATTTTGAGTAATAATTCTCATTTGTTTAAGTAATAGTTGGATTATTAAAGTTACTCTTATAGAAATATGTTACAATTTCATCTATCAAAGTATTACATTTACTTGTATAAACTATTACATTCATATACATAAGTTATTACATTTCAAATGTAATACATTAAAGTATTACATTTGAAAAAATGGGTGAAAACGAGCTTTTATTTTTTTTAAACAGGTATTACGTTTACTTATGAACAATGTTACTTTATATGTATACAAGCCATTACATTAAGAGATGGTAACTATTACTTTTTCTAAACCACCGAAAACCGAAAAAATAATATAAAAACTAAATAAAATAAAATAAAATAAAATAAAATAAAATAAAATAAAATAAAATAAAAAATAAAATAAATTTGGGCCTATCCCACTGTTGCATATGAGAAATTAAAGAATTATAGAGAATCTAAGCACGAGAATGAGAGGATTGCTCAATTTGCTTGCACTGTTGCACGTGAGGAATAAAGAAACAAACAGACGGTTTGTGGGATAGGCCCATGGGTCATGGGTCGACCCGTCTCACCCATGAGACGGGTCATCCTGTTCTCACAGGAGACTCCCTCATTGTGAAATATCACTTATAATCATTTAATTGCATAAGTAATTGGATTATTTTAGAGGTACATAAGTCTTTTTAATATTTCATTAGTTACAAAATGATTTTCCGACTTTTTTTTATCATTATCACGAATGAACTTTGAACAATTATTTTAATTTGATTTAACTATCCTAATAAAAATGTAAAACTTGTTATTTATAGTATTGTTTATGGTGTGTTAATTACAAGTTTTAAGTATACATTAGTATAATTAAATCAACCTATAATTATGGATAAAAATTCATTCGTTGTATCGAAAAAAAAAAGGTCGAAAAATCATTTTGAAACGGAGAAAATACGTATTAATTGCAATTTTTTAATATGTGTGGAGAAGTTTAAAACGGTGAAACAGAGAATAATTTTTTAAGTAAATGCTAATACTCCTATGATTGTACAGAAAAAAAAATGTATCAA
This sequence comes from Adenophora triphylla var. japonica, assembly GCA_022495995.1. Taxonomy (NCBI): domain Eukaryota; kingdom Viridiplantae; phylum Streptophyta; class Magnoliopsida; order Asterales; family Campanulaceae; genus Adenophora; species Adenophora triphylla. The sequence continues at coordinate 189,763 of JAFEMH010004271.1, forward strand.
TTAGTGAGCTAATCTTTGTTAATTATCACTTGATGACACATTTAAAAGGTGGTTAGTTGGGCTAAGAAAAGACAACATTTTCAACAACGCCCCCCACCCACCCACCCACCCCCACCCCCCACCCCACCCCACCCCACCCCCACACATAATGGTTTGTGGAATTTATTGCTTTAATCAAGCTTAACTTTCTTTCTTTAGTGTCCACTGCAAAAATTCACTTTTGTATTTTCGATATGAATTTTTGTGTATTAGGCTGTGGAGGTCCTAGTTATGACAGGAGTATTCGTGTTAGACCCTCCGATTTAATTTGATCTATCAAAATAGCCAAAATTTCACAAAAAGTTAGTTTTTTTTGAACATTAGGAAAAACGAGTTTTGAAATAACACGCACTTGTGCGATCGCCGTAGTCTTCCACTTTCTTCATATCGACTCTCCCGCTCCGTCACTGCAACACGCCAACTCCGTCGTCGTGAAACTCCTTGTTGCCAGGCTATTTCATGTGCCAATGTCAATCAATTTACTGTATCCAGAAAATTGTTCAATATGGTCACTAAATTGATGTGTAATAATTTTGTTCTTCTCAATTCTTTCTGTGCCCTAGCGTGACACACATCATTGGCCAATATGTGATGAATAGACAAAGGCCATTCTATTTTGATTTTCCTCTCCTTAATTTATGTTAGGGCCAGAAAGAATTTTGAGGTTGGGTGGATTGAATTGGGGTTTTTTATTATTAAGTTTACACATCTAAAAGTGTCGGTGTTAATGTAAAATAGTGTCAGTGTAAAAAAGTGTCAGTGTTAGTGTTACAAAGTATCAGTGTTAGTGTAACAAAGTGCCGGTGTTAGTGTAAAACAAGTGTCAGTGTTAGTTTAACAAAGTGCTAGTGTTAGTGTAACAAAGTGCCAGTATTAGTTTATAAACTGACACTTAATATACAAACACTGGCACTTTTTTACATTGACACTTTGTTACACTAACACTGATACTTTGTTAAACTGGCACTGTCACTTTTTACACTGGCACTTTGTTATACATGCACTAACACTTTGTTTACACTGGCACTTTGTTAAACTGGTACTGACACTTTTTTATACTGGCACTTTGTTACACATCCACCGGCACTTTGTCACACTGACACTTTGTTAAACTGGCACTGGCAAAAACGGGGAAAACAAAACATGTTTTTCCTAAGTGTCAGGAAAAACACGTTTTTTGTAAGACCAACTCATCAAAATATTAAAATGATGCAATTTTATCATCAAATATCTTCGAAATAATTCTTTAAGGCCCCTTGGCATAAACCATTCTCCATAAAAACTCGTGATATTTCCAAAAGCACAGGCACATATTGAAGCCCAAACAAAATTATGTCCAAACTAAACGCTCATTTGCGTCTGGTTAGTAGAGGTGTAAATAGTTCGGTTTGGTTCGGTTTAGGCTAATTTACGAATCGAACTACTAGTCATCGGTTTGGAGAAATCTCAAACCGAATCGAACCATAAAAATTTTCAAATCAAACCGAACCAAACCACCATGGTTTGGTTCGATTTGGTTTGAACCGCGGTTTGATTTTACGGTCTGAACCGCGGTTTAAACATGATTTGGTTCGAACCGTGGTTTGATTTTACGGTCCGAACCGCGGTTTAAACCACAGTTCAAAACATGAAATAGAACACGGCTTAAACCATTAATTAAAACATGGTTTCAGACCAAACAATTTATTGTCATGTTTGTTTAAATTTTCCACACATAGCACACAGAAGAGATTCAAAATTTAAATGAAATTATGCTTCAATATTTATGATAACATACCATTTGAATACCTGTAATGATATGTGCTAAAAGGTGAATTAACATTATTACAGGAAGATTAACCAAAAGAAAAAAGGGTTATGAGCTAAAACTCATAAATAGAATTAGGAGTTTTCAAATCTAAATGTGAGATGGAGATGAAAGATATGCATATCTACGGTTAATATTGAACGGTTTGATGGTTTGATTTATCGGTTCGGTTTGGTGGTTTGGTCTCGCAATCTTTAACCAACACATCTAAAAGCAAGAGCTTTCAGAGAGCTCTGGGTTGACAATTTCATGGGGCCGAGCCGAGTCATCTCATCTCAACAGAACAGACACAGGGTCGATAAACATAGAATGAACACGTGAAAAAAACTCTAGTACCGCAACCAAGAAAAGAAAAAATGTTTTGCTCAGCCTTATTTAATTACAAACGGGGACTCCGAGTTTCAATCAGCTTTACCAACAAATGGAAGACTATATAGTAAGCACTCAATATGTTGAGCCAATGTTTCACTGAGAACTATATATACGACTAGGAGAGTATCTTACTGTTGTTTATATGTTTTTGGGCTCCACATGGAGAGACTGTGGTCCCTGTGCTGTTTTTCGCTGCTATATCTGAGAACCCCAATGATCATCTCCACTTTAGGAAAAGGGTCCGTTGTATGAGGTCCATTGTTAGCATGAATCACTTGATAATCTCCACCCCAGGGAAATCCTCTCCTGGAAAAGGTTCCATTGCTCAAGGTCCATGCAAGGTGGGCCCCTTACTGTATTCAAATGTTGCTGGTGCTAGGGGGACTGCTTAATGAAGTGACCTTCGGTTTGTATTCTCCTGAATCTTCTTCTAACGTTGCGTTTGGCTCAGATGCAGCAGGTTGTCCAGTTTTGCTAGGATCCCCAACATTTAACTCCACCTCCGAGAAGGTCTCTTCTGGAAAGGGTTCTGTTATTTGAACCATACATACAAATAAATATGGAGTTTAGTGGCTACCCAGCATGAGTAAATAATTACAATTCAGGAGTCATTTCTAGTATTTTTATATTTAAAAAAAAAAAGGAGTTCACAAAAGAACTCGGAGATTATTCCTCGAGCACTTGGAACCTAATGTCAAAACTAAAATCAGGTACAAAGTTGCATTTGAATCAAATGAAGTGCAGTATGTATTGATAAATATATCATGACACATTTACACCCAATGGAAAGTATGGGTCGGTATTGCTATGAGCTTTATTTTTTTATTGTAGCGGGACGGAGGGAGTACAATCCTATTTCTGTAACAGAATAAATAAAAGAAATACAGAAAAATTGTACATTGCTAGAATGAATAATCATTTTTTATTTTTTTCCTGAAAGGATAACCTTTTCTTATTTATCTAAGAAATCTATCTTGTTAAAATCAAGGATACACACTTCAAGTCGTTTTGTTTCATTAAAATATACTTCACACATAAACTCTATGAAACAAATGAAATCAGAACTTACTCCTCTTTCCCACCTGAAAAGGCACAAAATGGGTCTTCCACGAGAATTAAGGAGAGTATATAATAGAGTAAGTGTTGTGAGTATGAAAAGTGAGGTAGGAGAGAGAATGTTGGGTAGGGAATAGTAAGTGGAAATTTATTGTGAGTATGACAAGTGGGTCCCACGAATAAAGAAATATTAAAAATTTCCATTTAGGAGTGTGCCTTTTTAAATGGGATACCAAAAATGGAATTTTGTCTCATTTTGTCTGGCCACTTATAAACCCAATGCAAATTTATATCTTATTTTCCTATTATACACTTATTTATGTTTTACATTTAACTTATCAATTAGTCATGCACGGATTCTCATGCCATAATTAAGGAAGGGTATAACTGGAAATGTAAAAATTAAACAAGACATTTATTAAGGCTTTTTAAACTATGTGATTTTGTCTTGTGGCCAAACATAATGGGACGGAGGGAGTAAAAAAAAAAAAAACAGCTTGGCTCTGAGTAAGGACCTGTACCTGAAATCGTATCTGTATTGTGGGCTCCACGCTGTTCGGCCATCTGATTCATAAGGTCTGCAAAAGATGGGGTATCTCCATTATTAGTGTGCTCCAAGATCGACCCTTCTTTGTCCATCCGACTTTCAGAAGATAGCTGAAATTGGTCCGGAGAAATTTTAGGAGTCGGGTTCTTGGATTGAAGAACTTCTATATACGCCCTAGCTTTAGCAATTGCAAGCTTCACATTGGGATCCTCACCAATTATCTTCACTTCTGGAAAGTTCTCTTCTTGACAAGGTTCTGTTATTTGAACCATAAATATTATAGATATGGAATTCAGTGGCTACCCAGCATGAGTAAAAAAACTCAATTCGGGAGTTATTTTTGCAGTATTTGAGATAAAAATCATAATTAAAAAAAAAAAGATTCTGATGGAAACCCAAGTTCACGAAATACTTGGAGATCATTACTCAAATAATTAGAACCAAATATCAAAACAAAAAACAGGTACAACATTGAATTTGAATCAAAACAAAGTACAGTGTGTTCTCAAGAAAAGGGAATAAATATAACATGACTCACAATCAAAATATGGTTTGGTATTACCGTCTATTAACTACTCCCCCAAAATGAATGACCGTTTTGAATTTAAGGGTCATTTTGAAAATGTTGATTTTTTATAAGAAAGAAATCATAACTATTCTTGCTTTTCACTTGAATCACTTTCTAAAATTTGAGTTTTGCAAAAATATAATGAACTATGATAAAAGAAATGAAAAAAAAAAAGATCATTTAGAGATAGAAGTTTTTTGATGGAAAAAATTCAAAAGGTTATTCAATTTGGGACAAAAATGGTCTTTCAATTTGGGTCAGAGGGAGTATATTTTATTAGTATTGTACTTCATATCAAAATAGAGTCAATAAATTCAAGTCTCACGAATTGCGCATATAGTCCTATTTTTGTATCAGAATAAATATGCATGCATCAAGGAAAACTGTACAGTAAAAAGGGCAAGGGCAAATCCCGGTGCGCCAAGCGCTCCCCGCCTTGCGGGGGTTGGGAGAGGGAATCATTTGCTAGAGCCTTCCCCTGACAATTGCCAAGAGGCTGTTCGCCAAGATTCGAACCCGTGACCTTATGGTCGCCAAGGAAAACTGTACAGTACTAAAATATAAATTTATACTTGCTTTTTCCTGAAAGTGTAAACTTTTCTTTTAACGAAAAGACCAACATATTAGTTAAAATCAAGGAGAGACTTCAAACCATTTTGACTCATAAAATTTAAATACTTGTACACAAGAACTATATGAAAGAAATGAGATTAGAACTCATATAACAATCAGAATCATGAACAAACTTCCCATAATAGTAATCTAAAGTACAAAACAGTTGTTACTAAAAATAATTACCAATGCATTAGAAACCCCCTAAAGCAGTGACGTTATTTCACAGTAGCAATGATTTCTATTAGAGAATCTTAACGATTTGAGAATTACCTGAAATTGTATCATCTGTATTGTTGTCTCCACTCTGTTTGGCCATTTGTTTCAAAAGGTCTACAAAAGCAGGGGTATCTGCATTACTAGTGTACTCCGAGACGGACTTTTCTATTTTCATCCAACTTTCTTGGTCCGGAGAAATTTTGGATGTTGGGTTTCTGGACTGAACAACTTCCTTGTACGCACTAGCTTTAGCATATGCAAGCTTCGCTGGGTCATGATCAACTGGTACACGCTCAGAAGAGGCCTTAGGTTTGTAGAGTCCTGACTCTTCTTCCAATGTTATTCGTGGCTTGGATCTTCCAAACTTGCTAGCATCTCCAACAATTATCTCCCACACAGGAAAGCCACTTTCTGCAAAAGGGCTCTTTAGCTTAAAAATTAAAAATAAAAAAATGTGAACGATTATGGAACATTATACTCCCTCCGTTCCACTACAAACTACACACTTTCCTCGTAAGGCGTCCCACTACAAACTACACACTTTCTAAAATGAAAATGTTTTTTTACTTTTATATTAACGGGACCCACATGTCATACTCACAACAACAATTTAATTATTATTCTCTACCCCACTTTCTCTCTTCTACAACACTTTTCATACTCACAATACCTACTCCAATAACACTTTCCTTAATCCCGTGCAAATAGTGAGTGTGTAGTTTGTAATGGGACGGAGGGAGTATACACCAACAAAGTAAATTATCGTGATTACGAATTATATGCATGACTATTCTGAAGGCACCTCAGTTAAAGCAAAAAGGGGAAATGAATTCCTCAAGTAACACTAAAACATTTATCTTTAGATAACGTGCAACAGTGCAATGCATTTATACGAAGAAGATAAAACACATGACTATGCCACTGTATGGGTATAGTTCAATAGTACTCCCTCTTTCCCTAAATGAATGTCGAATTTTATTTTTAAATTTGCTCTTGAGCAAATTTGAAACTTTTTTTGACATTCATTTAGGGACAGAGGGAGTACTTAGCTACTTGCGATTACCCTTGTATTAGTGTTGTATTTGGCATCAGTTGTATCGTTATAATCAGAATAATAAGGATCCAATCCTATTCTAGACCTGTAAATATATACATAAATATTACAGGAAATTGTGTGTTCATTTTTGTCCTGAATGATTTTTTTCATTAACTTTCTGTCGTACACTCGCAGACTCGCTCTATGACTCAAAAGAGTCCTAGTTTTTAATATAGACTATTCTCCACGAAGACTAGTGCAATTTAAACATTAGAAATTCACTCCAATTACATTAACTTTACAGCTCATGTGATTAAACAGAACTCTCATGCAATTTCAGAGAAAGGCGGGCACCTTACCATTTTCAATTGTTGTGGAGCTAGAAGGATTTCCCCATGAAGCGACATTTGGTTCGTATCGTCCTGAATCTTCTTTCAATGTTTTCTTTGGCTCAGATGCAACTTCTTGTCCAAATTTGCTGGCATCCCAAACACCTGTCTCCACCTCAAAATCCCCTTCTGGAAAAGGTTCTGTTATCCAAACCATACATGCTAATCAATATGACATTTTGTGGCTATGGAACATGAGTAAACAATTGCAATCCAGGAGTTATTTCTAGTATTTTAGATTTATTACAAAAAAGGGAGAGTAAAGATTCTGATGGAAACTCATTTAACTGAAACCGAATATCAAAAGAAAAAAAGAAGTTGCATTTGTATCCAAATGACATGATATTTGTTCGGGAGGTGAAAGAATAAATACAACATGAGTCACAAGTGAAGTATGTATGGTATTATAATTGTGATGAGCTTTATTTCAGTTGTGATGTACTTCCCATAATAGTCAATAGAAGCTTCAAGTCTCATGAACAGCACATAATATTTTTGTAGCTGAATGAAAAAATAATGCAAAAATCTTAACCACGCTAAAATGAATAATCAACAATTTATTTTTACTTCTTCCTCAAAGGATACCAGATAACATTTTCTTTTAACTAAGAAAGCTAAGGATACAACCCAGGAAGAGAGGAGAAGATGAGAGCCAACCAAGGAAGAAGAGGTCGTAATCAGTAAGCCTCATTAAGGTTAATGATGGAAATAAAAATAGGTTGTTAAAATGTTTAAATAGTCAAACGGGACTATCATTATGGGACGAGGGGGTATTACTATCAAATATGTGTTGGGTTTCGAGGGTCCATGCGCAGCGGAATAATGCAATTAACTCGAAAAACCCGGAGCCCTGGGATCCGTTCTAGATGATTAATTAAGAAGTATGAAATAGAATTACCAACCTCGTGTGTTTTTGTCTTTGATAAACGCGTTCCAACTCCAGATTGTTGATCTTGTGAATCCTCGATGAACGATCAATGAATCACGAACGAAAGATCTTGAATAGCGAAGATCCTCTATGTGTATCCACGCGATGAACGAACCCTAGAACAATTCTAGGTGGATTGCTAGATCCTGTTGGGTTTCGAGGGTCCATGCGCAGCGGAAGAATGCAAATTAACTCGAAAACCCGGAGCCCTAGGATCCGTTCTAGATGATTAATTAAGAAGTATGAAATAGAATTACCAACCTTGTGTGCTTTTGTCTTTGATAAACGCGTTCCAACTCCAGATTGTTGATCTTATGAATCCTCGATGAACGATCAATGAATCACGAACGAAAGATCTTGAATAGCGAAGATCCTCTATGTGTATCCACACGATGAACGAACCCTAGAACAATTTTAGGTGGATTGCTAGATCGTTTGATTGAAACTCCTTTCAATCAATGAAGAATATGGAATTGAATGGTGTTTCGATTCTCAATTCACAATTGGAATCACTCTATTTTGTGTTTCTCTAAACCCAAAAACGTGAGTATAACGGCTAGGGCAACTAGGGGTAAGTATTTATACGTTATAAAACTTTTTCCCCTCGTGAAAACCCTAGTTTTAAGTCAATTCCGCGTCAGTCCAGTGCCGACGGGACGAGTCGTCCCCCAGGGGACGAGTCGTCCCCGGCACCCAGCGAATCGGGCGTCCCTTTAAGGGGAATAGTTGGTTCTGGCCTGGGGACGAGTCGTCCCCTGAGAACAAAAACTCCATATTCTTCATTTTTGACAATTCGTTCGATGCGTGTGACCCCATAGGACTATATTATGTTGGCAATGAGTTCGATCACATCGATCCTCATAAGACATGAGCGGACTCTAGCAAGCCATCATGCCTACCCAAATAATATAATATCAAGTTCGATTTTCCTACATAGAACATATCACAATCCCATTGTCACACGATGTTATATTGAACATGAGTCATGGTCCACGTCAACTCATATTGTTCAATGCTTTCTCGTTACTAAGTAAATTGATCAATCGAATGTAATTAATCACATTAATTCATTCTGACATGGCCATGTACATCATCAATCTTACTTACGAGTGGCCAAGTAAACATCTCTCTTTACGAGGGACAAATTTCCATCTTGACTTATCATTCTTCCCAACAAGAATCCTATCATGCCAATAATAGCCCTTATTGTTATCCGGTTAAAGACAACGTTAAACTATATCAAACACAATATTCATCGAGTGGAAGACGATGATAATCTCGAGTCAAAGGATATCAATGATATGACTATATGAGATTTAATTATGACATTTGACCATGACATAAATCTCATAATGGGTCAAGTCCAAGACCTTGTTCTCCAACAAGTACCCATGAATTTAATGTGCATCCCTATGCATATAATCATCACATGATTATCCATTAAACTTCATACTAGTGCTTCATAAGTACTAGGGACACGATTATTACAATAAACATGCAAACATATATAATAATCAAAGTAATACTCTCATATATAAATGAATAATGACATTACAAATAAGTCTATCTCTATAGGCCTAGGGCACTAACACCTACAGTCTCCCACTTGCACTAGGCCCAATCATTCATGTATATAATACCCATGGACCTAACATGACCATCATGTTTAGCTCGTGGCAAAGGCTTGGTGAGAGGGTCCGAAATGTTGTCATCCGTTGGTACCTTGCATATCTTAACGTCTTCCCTTTCACAGATTTCTCGAATGAGGTGAAAACGTTTCAAAATGTGTTTGGATCGTTGATGTGACCTTGGTTCTTTTGCTTGCACAAATGACACCACAATTGTCACAACAAAGTTCCACCGGATTAGTGATACTTGGAACAATTCCAAAACACTAATGAACTTTTGATCCAAACTGCCTTTTCTAGCTACATCATATGTTGCTAAAATTAAGCCTTAGAAGTAGAATCGGCTACGATTTTCTGCTTGGAACTCTTCCAATAAAATCGCACCTCCAATAAGCATAAACACAAATCCTAATTGCGATTTTAATTAACTTTGTCAGTTTGGAAGTTAGCATCCGCGTAACCTTTACAACAAGATTAACTTCCAACCTTTCAAATACCAAGAACGTATCCTTAGTTCTTCTTAAGTACTTTAAGGATCGTCTTGGCGCCATCCAACGGTTCTCACCAGATCGATTGGTATCGACTCGTCATGCTCAAAGCATACGAGACGTCGGGTCTAGTACAAATCATGGCATACATGACAGATCCAAATGTCGGAGCATATGGAACTTCATCCATTCTCTTTTGCTCATCAGTTGTCATGGGACACTGAGTCTCGCTAAGAGTAATACCATGACCCATTGACAAGTTACCTTTCTTAGAATCATCTAAGAACCTTATCAATATGAGTATTTTGACTCAAACCAACTTATCCTTTTAGATCTATCTCTATACTCTATAGATCTTGATACCAAGGATGTAAGCGGCTTCACCCATATCATTCATTGAGAAACCTTTCCTTGACCAAGACTTGACAGTCTTAAGTGTCGGAACTTTGTTTTCAATGAGTAATATATCATTGTCATATAACAATAGAAATAATACTATGCTCCCACTGAATTTCATGTATACACAAAGTTCATCTTCGTACTTGATGAAGTCAAACTCTTTGACCGATTCATCAAAATGAAGATTCCAACCCCTCGAAGCTTGCTTCAACCCATCTTATGGATCTTTGCAACATGCATACTTTATTAGAATTTCTTGGATCGACAAACCCTTCGGGTCATCATGTATACATCCTTAAGTAGGTTTCCGTTAAGAAACGCTGTTTTGACATCCATTTACCATATCTCATATTCACAATATGCGATAATGGCAATTGAAACTCTAATAGACTTCGGCATTGTAACGGGCAAAAAGGTTTCAACATAGTCAATACTATGAATTTTCCTAAATCCCTTTGCTACAATCCTTAGTCTTGAAAGTATACACCTTCCATCCATGTCGGTCTTGAAGACCTACTTGCACCCTTTAGGTTTTACACCTTCAGGTAGCTCAGGTCAAGTTTCAAACTTGATCATCATACATGGATTGTAATTCGGACTCCATGGTTCCTAACCATTTATCCGAATTAGGAGTGGGCATCGCCTCTAGATAGTAAGTGGGATCGTCATTCTCAATGACTTCCACTTTATTACTTTCCGGTATGAGAAATCAACATTTCTCGGATTCGGACTGTAACCTATCCAATCTACGATGGATTTGTGTAACTTGAACCGGTTCCACAACTCCTTGTGAACTTGGTTCCATCTCTACTCTTGGTTCCATGTTATTTTCAGGTTCTTGAACTCTTCAAGATCAATTTTACTCCCACTAGATCCTTTATTGAGAAACCGTTTCTCAAGAAACGAATCATATAGAGCAACAACACTTTGTTCTCATTGCGGTTGTAAAACTAATATATGAAATTAACCCTGTCAGATTTGGTGCTAACTTATGATAGACAAGTCTCTTTACATAAGATTTGCAATCCCAAATCTTCATGAAAGACATTCTTCCATGCCACATCTCATGTGAGGACTTAGGAACTGATTTAGTTTGGACACAATTCAGTTTAAACGCATCAATTTCTAATGCATATCCTCAAAAGGTAATAGGAAGGTCAACTTTGACTCATCATCAAACGAACCATGTCTAACAAGGTTCAATTCCTCCTTTCAGACACACCATTCAAAAATGGTGTTTCGCATGGAGTCAACTCTGAAACAATTTCACAGTTTTAAGATGATTGTCAAACTCTTGGCTCAAATATTTACCACTTCGATCTAATCGAAGTACTTAATAGTTTTGCCAAGATTGTTTTGTACTTCATTTTGAAATATTCCAAATATCTCAATCAATTCACTTTTGGACTTCATCGGATAGACATAGTCATATCTAGATAAGTCATCAGTGAATATAAATGAAATACTGAAATCTTCTCCTAGCAATACTGCTTAATAATCCATATACATCTCATGTACAAGGGTCAATAAGTCACTAGCCCTCCCACTACTCTTAACAGTAGGGTGGTTTGGTCATTTGACCAAATAAACGAGATTCACATACCTCAAACGATTCACAATCATATGAGTCTAAATGTCCATGTTAATGGAATTTAGATTATACGTTTCTCATTTATATGACCAAGCGTGAATGGCATATGAACGTGTTGTTCATATCATTCGGTTTAGATTTCCACTTATATTATAGATATCTTCAATGTTATTTTGTATCTTAACATCAAGGATATGAAGACCATTTAATGACATATGCATTACAATAATGCATATCATTAAATAAATATAAGGCTTCTTATTTTCAATAAGAGAATTATATCCTTCATCATCCTCATAAGAAACAAAATAATACTCCTACTCAAATCCGAAACGTAGTCACACTTGTTCAAAACAAGTACTAGTCCATAAGGTAAAGTGACTTCATAAGTCCCTATGGCTAACGCAAAGAACTCTTGCTTCATACCACGCATAGGTTTAATTCACCTTCTTTGAGTAGCTTTCTATTCTTTATTTCTTGCACATTTAAACAAATGTGGGATCTATATCCGGTATCATATACCCAAGAACAAGAAGTCGAAAGAAAAATATCTATCATATAGATATTTGAAGTAGTAGCAATCAAATTGCCCTTCTTCACTTTTTAGGCCTTCCTTATTAGCCTTGCAACTTTGCTTCCAATGACAATCTCATTGCAATGATAGCAAAATGCATCCTTTTGAGACACTTTGGGTTTAGCCTCTTAGGCTTTTGCAACTTTTGCCCCAGGTTTAGCAACCTTTGCTTTACCTTCTTTGCCTTCCCTTTTGAACCCCTTTCTTGTGTTAACCATTAACACACTTGTGGATTGCTCCTTTTGCATCTCATGCATTAAAAGCCTTCACCACAACATATATCTTTTGTCTAGCTTGCACTTGGAACATTTCCTTTTGTGCGTTGTGTTAGAACAAAAGCAATTTCCAAGTGTTCAAGGTTCTTCTTAAGAGCCTTTAAACATGGTGGCAAGTATAGGGCAAACAGCATCATAGGAATCATCTCTATGTTTCTTATGTTGCTCCTTATCTGCCCTTTGCAACGTTTGCAGTGGGTTCAGCAGGAATAGATTCGTCAAGAACGTACAATTTTGCTTAAGAACACTTCTTGAGCATCTGATCAAATCAGAATCACTTGTACCGTTCTTTTCGAACTTGTCCTTCATAAGGACGAATCGCAATAATTAGGATTAATTATAGTTTAATGCTATTTCTACAACAAAAATATGCAACACATATGAACACATATAAGTACCGATTTCATTTAAGAGATTAAATAACGTATTTCATAAATACTCCCACTAAATTATATAACCTTCTTATGCAAATATGCATAATATAATTTAATAGGCTAAGACCCAACTTTAATTTAATTTCAAGTCGGCCATGGCACGATTGCTCAAAATTAAACTAAAAGGTAGATAACATTTATCAATCATATCTATATATGACTCTTAGATCATTATGAGATTATAGACATTATATGTCACATGTTTCAATCTCATCTTATGCCTTAGGCCCAAAACTGTTTTGATAGCCTAATTGAGTTCAACCATGTTAAACGTATAGCAATCACCGTTTGCTCATCTTGATCATACAAAGATAGAATCAATGTACCTCTTGTGGCGTAGCCTACATGAAACTATCCGTGTACTCACAAGTGTTTAAACATGGGTGGCATAAAACAAACTCAAATTACAAAGAAGGTTCAATTTTCATGTTTATCAATTAACATGCCGAGGTTGATTCATGAAAACTATATGAGCATAATTATGAACATGGAATGATGCAACCTGAAATCACATTTGGTCGGTAATTACTAGTACGCGGCCACGTGCTCCAAATTTATCCCACACTTCCATCGAAGTGCACGTGGGGAAAGGTTTTGGTGTCCGGCCCAATATACTAAGTAACACTTCACAAATATCCTAGATTAATCACATTAATCATATTAATGAAATTGACATCCCATAATTTAGATTAATCATATTAATCATATATTTCAATTTCATAATCATGGTATATCATTATATACAATTACTTCACAAGCAAAACTCATACAATTTCACATTCTAGATCATGTACATCATGAAAATTAACATAATCACATTATCTAATTATCATGATTTTCTAATATAAACATCATGAACGGGGCTCTGATACCACGGTTGGGGTTCGAGGGTCCATGCGCGGGAAGAATGCAAATTAACTCGAAAACCCGGAGCCACAGGATCCGTTCTAGATGATTAATTAAGAAGTATGAAATAGAATTACCAACCTTGTGTGCTTTTGTCTTTGATAAACGCGTTTCAACTCCAGATTGTTGATCTTATGAATCCTCGATGAACGATCAATGAATCACGAACGAAAGATCTTGAATAGCGAAGATCCTCTATGTGTATCCACGCGATGAACGAACCCTAGAACAATTCTAGGTGGATTGCTAGATCCTTTGATTGAAACTCCTTTCAATCAATGAAGAATATGGAATTGAATGGTGTTTCGATTCTCAATTCACAATTGGAATCACTCTATTTTGTGTTTCTCTAAACCCAAAAACGTGAGTATAACGGCTAGGGCAACTAGGGGTAAGTATTTATACGTTATAAAACTTTTTCCCCTCGTGAAAACCCTAGTTAAATTTTAAGTCAATTCCGCGTCGAGTCAGTCTTGGACGGGACGAGTCGTCCCGGGGACGAGTCGTCACCCTGGCACCGGCTTGAATCGGCGTCCCCTTTAAGGGGAATAGTTGGTTACGGCACAGGGACGAAGTCGTCCCCGAGAACAAAAACTCCATATTCTTCATTTTTGACAATTCGTTCGATGCGTGTGATCCCATAGGACTATATTATGTTGTGCAATGAGTTCGATCACATCGATCCTCATAAGACATGAGCGGACTCTAGCAAGCCATCATGCCTACCCAAATAATATAATATCAAGTTCGATTTTCCTACATAGAACATATCACAATCCCATTGTCACACGATGTTATATTGAACATGAGTCATGGTCCACGTCAACTCATATTGTTCAATGCTTTCTCGTTACTAAGTAAATTGATCAATCGAATGTAATTAATCACATTAATTCATTCGGACGTAACCATGTACATCATCAATCTTACTTACGAGTGGCCAAGCAAACATCTCTCTTTACGAGGGACAAATTTCCATCTTGACTTATCATTCTTCCCAACAAGAATCCTATCATGCCAATAATAGCACTGATTGTTATCAGGTTAAAGACAACGTTAAACTATATCAAACACAATATTCATCGAGTGGAAGACGATGATAATCTCGAATCGAAAGGATATCAATGATATGACTATATGAGATTTAATTATGACATTTGACCATGACATAAATCTCATAATGGGTCAAGTCCGATTACCTTGTTCTCAGCCAGTACCCATGAATTTAATGTGCATCCCTATGCATATAATCATCACATGATTATCCATTAAACTTCATACTAGTGCTTCATAAGTACTAGGGACACGATTATTACAATAAACATGCAAACATATATAATAATCAAAGTAATAATCTCATATATAAATGAATAATGACATTACAAATAAGTCTATCTCTATAGGCCTAGGGCACTAACACCTACAGATCCTTGATTGAAACTCTTTTCAATCGATGAAGAATTATGGAATTGAATGTTGTTTTGATTCTCAATTCTCAATTGAAATCTCTCTTTTGTGTTTCTCCAAACCCAAAACCATGAGAATGACGGCTAGGGCAACCAAAGGGCTCAGTATTTATACGTTATAAAACTTTTCCCCTCGCGAAAACCCTAATTTAAGTCAATTTTGCGTCAGTCCAGCACCGACGGGACGACTCGTCCCCCAGGGGACGAGTCGTCCCCCAGGGGACGAGTCGTCCCCTGGCACCAAGCTTCTGATACAGGAGTCCCCCTTAAGGGGAATAGTTGGTTACGGCACAGACGAGTCGTCCCCGAGTACGAAATTCCATATTCTTCATTTTTGACAATTCGTTCGATGCGTGTGACCCCATAGGACTATATTATGTTGGCAATGAGTTCGATCACATCGATCCTCATAAGACATGAGCGGACTCTAGCAAGCCATCATGCCTACCCAAATAATATAATATCAAGTTCGATTTTCCTACATAGAACATATCACAATCCCATTGTCACACGATGTTATATTGAACATGAGTCATGGTCCACGTCAACTCATATTGTTGATGCTTTCTCGTTATTAAGTAAATTGATCAATCGAATGATATTAATCACATTAATTCATTCGGGCGTATGGCCATGCACTACATCAATCTTACTTACGAGTGGCCTAGCAAACATCTCTCTTTACGAGGGACAAATTTCCATCTTGACTTATCATTCTTCCCAACAAGAATCATATCATGCCAATAATAGCCCTTATTGTTATCCGGTTAAAGACAACGTTAAACTATATCAAACATAATATTCATCGAGTGGAAGACGATGATAATCTCAAGTCAAAGGATATCAATGATATAACTATATGAGATTTATTTATGACATACGACCATGACATAAATCTCATAATGGGTCAAGTCCAGTACCTTGTTCTCTAACAAGTACCCATGAATCTAATGTGCATCTCCATGCATATAATCATCACATGATTATCCATTAGACTTCATACTAGTGCTTCATAAGTACTAGGGACACGATTATTAAAGTAAACATGCAAACATATATAATAATCAAAATAACAATCTCTTATATAAATGAATAATGACATTACATATAAGTCTATCTCTATAGGCCTAGGGCACTAACACCTACAGTCTCCCACTTGCACTAGGCCCAATCATTCATGTATCTTATACCCATGGACCTAACATGACCATCATGTTTAGCTTGTGGCAAAGGCTCGGTGAGTGGATCCCCAATGTTGTCATCCGTTGGCACCTTGCATATCTTAACGTCTTCCCTTTCACAGATTTCTCGAATGAGGTGGAAACGTCTTAGAATGTGTTTGGATCGTTGTTGTGATTTTGGTTCCATTACTTGCACAAATGGCACCACAATTGTCACAACAAAAGTTCCACCGATTAGTGATACTTGGAACATTTTCAAAATACTAAATGAACTTTTGATCCAAACTGCCTCTTTTAGCTGCATCAGATGTCGCTAAAATTCGGCCTTAGTAGTAGAATCGGCTACGATTTTTCTGCTTGGAACTCTTCCAACAAAACCGCACCTCTAATAAGCATAAACACAAATCCTAATTGCGATTTTAATTAAATTTGTCAATTTGAAAGCTAGCATCCGTGTAACCTTTACAACAAGCTTAACTTCCAACCTTTCAAATATCAAGAACGTATCCTTAGTTCTTCTTAAGTACTTTAAGGATCGCCTTATTTGCCGTCGATGGTTCTCGCCGGGGATCAGATCGATATCGACTCGTCATGCTCAAAGCATACGAGACGTCGGGTCTAGTACAAATCATGGCATACATGACAGATCCAAATGCCGGAGCATATGGAACTTCATTCTTTCTCTTTTGCTCATCAGTTGTCATAGGACACTGAGTCTCGCTAAGAGTAACACTATGACCCATTGACAAGTTACCTTTCTTAGAATCTTCTAAGAACCTTGTCAATGTGAATATCTTGACTCAAATCAATTTATCCTTTTAGATCTATCTCTATAGATCTTGATACCAAGGATGTAAGTGGCTTCACCCATATCTTTCATTGAGAAACCTTTCCTTGACCAAGACTTGACAGTCTTACGTGTCGGAACTTTGTTTTCAATGAGTAAGATATCATTGTCATATAACAATAGAAATAATACTATGCTCCCACTGAATTTCATGTATACACAAAGTTCATCTTCGTACTTGATGATGTCAAACTCTTTGACCGATTCATCAAAATGAAGATTCCAACCCCTCGAAGCTTGCTTCAACCCATCTTATGGATCTTTGCAACATGCATACTTTATTAGAATTTCTTGGATCGACAAACCCTTCAGGCTGTATCATGTATACATCCTAAAGTAGGTTTCCGTTAAGAAACGTTGTTTTGACATCCATTTGCCATATCTCATATTCACAATATGCGATAATGGCAATTGAAACTCTAATAGACTTCGGCATTATAACGGGCAAAAAGGTTTCAACATAGTCAATACTATGAATTTTCCTAAATCCCTTTGCTACAATCCTTAGTCATGAAAGTATACACCTTCCATCCATGTCGGTTTTCTTCTTGAAAACCCATTTGCACCCTATTGTTTTTACACCTTCAGGTGGACCAATCAAGTTCAAAACTTGATCATCAAACATGAATTACAATTCAGATTCCATGGTTCATAACCATTTATCCGAATTAGGAGTGGACATCGTCTCTAGATAGGAAGTAGGATCACCATTCTCAATGACTTCCACTTTATTACTTTCCAATATGAGAAATCAACATTTCTCGAATTCGGACTGTAGCCTATCCAATCTACGATGGACTTGTGTAACTTGAACCGGTTCCACAACTCCTTGTGAACTTGGTTCCATCTCTACTCTTGGTTCCATGTTATTTTCAGGTTCTTGAACTCTTCAAGATCAATTTTACTCCCACTAGATCCTTTATTGAGAAACTGTTTCTCAAGAAATAAATCATATAGAGCAACAAACACTTTGTTCTCATTGCGGTTGTAAAACTAATATCCGAAATTAACCCTGTCATATTTGGTGCTAACTTATGAGAGACAAGTCTCTTTACATAAGATTCGCAACCCCAAATCTTTATGAAAGACATTCTTTCATGCCACATCTCATGTGGGGACTTAGGAATCGATTTAGTAGGGACTCTCTTCAGTGTAACCGCATCATTTCTAATGCATACCCTCAAAAGGAAACAGGAAGGTCAACTTGACATATCATCGAATGAACCATGTCCCACAAGGTTCAATTCCTCCTCTCAGACACACCATACAATGTGGCGTTCCGGGTGGAGTCAACTATGAAACGATTTCACAGTTTTGAGATGATTATCAAACTCTTGGCTCAAATATTCATTACCTCGATCTAATCGAAGTACTTTAATAGTTTTGCCAAGATTGGTTTTTGTACTTCATCTTGAAATATTCGAAATATCTCAAACGATTCACCTTTGGACTTCATCAGATAGACATAGTCATATCTAGATAAGTAACCGGTGAATGTGATGAAATACCGAAATCCTCCCCTAGCAATGCTACTTAATAGTCCATATACATCTCATGTATAAGGGCCAATAAGTCACTACTCCTCCCACTACTCTTAGTGTAGGGTGGTTTGGTCATTTTACCGAATAAGCGAGATTCGCGTGCCTCAAATGATTCATAATCATATGAGTCTAAATGTCCATGTTAATGGAGTTTAGATTATACGATTCTCATTTATATGACCAAGCCGGCAATGCCATGTGAACGTGTTGTTCACATCATTCAGTTTAGATTTCACACTTACTCCCTCCAGTCACTATAGTTGGCGCGAGGGTGGGTTGAAAACGAGGAAAAGAATAAAATAAAAAAATGTGTGGTGGAAAATGAAGAGAGAGAATGAGTGGGGTAATAGTAGTGTTTGTTGAATAAATATGTGGTAGAAAATGAAGAGAGAGAATGAGTGGTGGGGTAGAGTGAATATAAAAATATAAAAACTTGGTTATTTTTGGAAGGTGTCAAGTATAGTGGGACGGCCCAAAATGGAAAGAAGTGTCAGTATAGTGGGACGGAGGAGTATATTATAGATATCTTCAATATTATTTTGTATCTTAACATCGAGGATATGAAGACCATTGATGACATATGCATTCTGATAAGGCATATCATTAAATAAATATAAAGCTTCTTATTCTCGATAAGAAAATTATATCCTTAAATCATCCTCATAAGAAACAAAATGATACTCCTACTCAAATTCGGAACGTAGTCACACTTGTTGAAAGCAAGTACTAGTCCACAAGGTAAAGTGACTTCATAAGTCCTACGGCTAATGCGGTAACTCTTGCTTCATTACCACGCATAGGTTTAATTCACCTTCTTTGAGTAGCTTTCTATACTTTATTTCTTGCACATTTAAATAAA
This sequence comes from Adenophora triphylla var. japonica, assembly GCA_022495995.1. NCBI lineage: Eukaryota > Viridiplantae > Streptophyta > Magnoliopsida > Asterales > Campanulaceae > Adenophora > Adenophora triphylla. Next base: position 209,525 of record JAFEMH010004271.1, read on the forward strand.
TGTGGGATCTATATCGGTATCATATACCCCGAACAAGAAGTCGAAAGGAAAATATCTACCATATAGATACTTGAAGTAGTACCAATCATATTGCCCTTCTTCACTTTTAGGCCTTCCTAATAAGCCTTGCAACTTTGCTTCCAATTAACAATCTCATTGCAGCGGTAGCAAACTGCATCCTTTTGAGACACTTTGGGTTTAGCCTCTTCGACTTTGGCAACTTTTGCCCTAGGTTTAGCAACCTTTGCTTTACCTTCTTTGTGTTTCCTTTTAAACCCCTTTCTTGTGTTAACCATTAACACAACAAACCTCTCTTGCCTAGCTTGCACTTGGAACATTTCCTTTGTGCATTGTGCTAGAACAAAAGCGATTTCCACGTGTTCAAGGTTCTTCATAAGAGCCTTTAAATATGGTGGCAAGTATAAGGCAAACAACATCATATGAATCATCTCTATGTTTCTTATGTTGCTCCTTATCTGCACTTTGCAACATTTGCAGTGGGTTCAACAGGAATGGATTCGTCAAGAACGTAGAATTTTTGCTTAAGAACACTTCTTGAGCATCTGATCAAATCAAAATAAGTTATACCGTTCTTTTCGAACTTATCCTTCATAAGGACAAATCGCAATTTATTGTGTAACGCTATTTCTACAACGATATACGCACACGTATGAACACGTATAAGTACCGATTTCATTTAAGAGATTAAATAACGTATTTCATAAATACTCCCACTAAATTATATAACCTTCTTATACAATCATGCATAATATAATTTAATAGGCTAAGACCCAACTTTAATTTAATTTCAAGTCATTTATGGCACGACTGCTCAAAATTAAACTAAAAGGTAGATAACTTTTATCAATCATATCAACATATGACTCTTAGATCCTTTATGAGATTATAGACATCATATGTCACATGTTTCAATCCCGTCTTATGCCTTAGGCCCAAGCTGTTTTGATAGCCTAATTGAGTTCAACCATTTTAAACGTATAGCAATCACTTTGTTTGCTCATCTTGATCATACAAAGATAGAATTAATGTACCTCGGCGTGGCGTAGCCTACATAAAACTATCAGTGTACTCACAAGTGTTTAAACATGGGTGGCATAAGAAACTCAAATTTCAATGAAGGTTCAATTTTCATGTTTATCAATTAACGTGGCAAGGTTGATTCATGAAAATTATATGAGCATAATTATGAACATGGAATGATGCATCACAAATCACATTTGATGTTTACATCATAATTTCTAATCAATTAGGGTTTAATGACTCATGTAAAATCTCATTTAGTATGAGCATAATCCCTATAACAAACACTTTGTTCAAGATCTAGAAATTCATCAATTACTAGTACGTGGCATTGTAATCGAGGTTATCCCACACTTCCGTGAAAGTGCTGTGGGGAAGTTTTTGGTGTCCGGCCCGTATACTAAGTAATACTTGAGACCCGTATTATAGATTAATCACATTAATCAAATAATTCAATTCATAATCATGGTATATCAAAATATACAATTACTTCCATAAGCAATTCTCATATAAAATCATATTCTAAATCATATTCATCATGAAAATTAACATAATCACATTATATAATTATCATGATTATCTAATATAAACATCATGAACGGGGCTCTAGATACCCTTTGTTGGGTTTCGAGGTCCATGCGCGGCGGAATAATGCAATTAACTCGAAAAATTCGGAGCCACAGGATCCGTTCTAGATGATTAATTAAGAAGCATGAAATAGAATTACCAACCTCGTGTGTTTTTGTCTTTGATAAACGCGTTCCCAACTCCCAGTTGTTGATCTTGTGAATCCTCGATGAACGATCAATGAATCACGAACGAAAGATCTTGAATAGCGAAGATCCTCTATGTGTATCCACGCGATGAACGAACCCTAGAACAATTCTAGGTGGATTGCTAGATCCTTGATTGAAACTCTTTTCAATCGATGAAGAATAATGGAATTGAATGTTGTTTTGATTCTCAATTCTCAAGAATGAAATCTCTCTTTTGTGTTTCTCCAAACCCAAAACCATGAGAATGACGGCTAGGGCAACCAGGGGTTTGTATTTATAGGTTATAAAACTTTTCCCCTCGCGAAAACCCTAATTTAAGTCAATTTCGCGTCGGATCCAGTCTTGACCAGGACGAGTCGTCCCCAGGGACCGAGTCGTCCCCGGCACCAAGCCCGAATACAGGAGTCCCCCTTAAGGGAATAGTTGGATTACGGCACAGGGGACGAGTCGTCCACAGTACGAAATTCCATATTCTTCATTTTTGACAATTCGTTACGATGCGTGTGACCCCATAGGACTATATTATGTTGTGATGAGTTCGATCACATCGATCCTCATAAGAACGTGAGCGGACTCTAGCAAGCCGTCATGCCTACCCAAATAATATAATATCAAGTTCGATTTTCCTACATAGAACATATCACGATCCCGTTGTCACCACGATGTTATATTGAACATGAGTCATGGTCCACGTCAACTCATATTGTTCAATGCTTTCTCGTTATTAAGTAAATTGATCAATCGAATGATATTAATCACATTAATTCATTCGGGCATGGCTATATTTACATCAATCTTACTTACGAGTGGCCTAGCAAACATCTCTCTTTACGAGGGACAAAAATTCCATCTTGACTTATCATTCTTCCCAACAAGAATCATATCATGCCAATAATAGCCCTTATTGTTATCCGGTTAAAGACAACGTTAAACTATATCAAACATAATATTCATCGAGTGGAAGACGATGATAATCTCGAATCGAAAGGATATCAATGATATAACTATATGAGATTTATTTATGACATACGACCATGACATAAATCTGCATAATGGGTCAAGTCCGGTACCTTGTTCTCTAACAAGTACCCGTGAATCTAATGTGCATCTCCATGCATATAATCATCAGCATGATTATCCATTAGACTTCATACTAGTGCTTCATAAGTACTAGGGACACGATTATTAAAGTAAACATGCAAACATATATAATAATCAAAATAACAATCTCTTATATAAATGAATAATGACATTACATATAAGTCTATCTCTATAGGCCTAGGGCACTAACACCTACAATATGAACTCTGAGAGAAAAGAAACGAGAATTAGAACTCATGGATTAATCAGATTTCTTTAGCAAATGGACCTAATTATAATCTCAAGTATATAAATATTTTAAAGAGGAAAATAATTACCAATATGTTGGAAACCCACTAGAGTATTTGAAGCTATGCCCAATAAAAAGATTTCTATTCAAGAATCATAACAATTTGGGAACTAGTTAGCAGGACTAACGATAATTGTACCTGAAATCGTATCATCTGTATTGTTGTCTCCACTCTGTTTGGCCATCTGTTTCAGAAGGTCTGCAAAAGCAGGGTATCTGCATTATTAGTGTACTCCGAGACTGATTTTTGTGTTCATCCAACTTCCTTGGTCCGGAGAAATTTTGGATGTTGGGTTGTTGGATTGAACAACTTCTTTTGTACGCACTAGATTTAGCAAATGGAAGCTTCACCGGGTCATTATCTAGTGGTACAGTTTCAGGAGACACCTTGGGTTTGTAGAGTCCTGACTCTTCTTCCAATGTTATTCGCGGCTTGGATCTTACAAACTTGCTAGCATCCCCAACAATTAACTCCACCACAGGAAAGTCACTTTCTGAGTCAACTTTCTGGAAAAGGGTTCTTTTAGTTAGAAGCATTAACAATTATGGAACGTTATATATACCAACCAAGAGTAAATCATCATAATTGACAAATTATCTGCATAGCATTCTGAAAGGCACCCAGTTCAAGTAAAAACAGGAAATGCATTCCTCAAGTAACACTAAAACATTTATCTACAGATAACATGCAACAGTGCAATGCATTTACAGGAAAAAGATAGAATACAAGACTATGCCACTGCATGCTTACAGTTCAATAGTAGTTAGCTACTTGTTATTACCCTTGATCTAGTCGTGTTGTATTTGGCATCAGTTTATACCGTTCTAATCAGACTAGCAAGTCAGTGAATCCTATTCTATACATGTACATTTAGATATATATATACACACACATATAAATTACAGCAAACTCTGTTTGTTTTTGTGCTGAAATATATTTTTATTAACTTTGTGTTAGACACTCGGTTTATAACTCATAAGAGAGCTAGTTTTATTTAAACTATTCTCGAAGCACACTAGTGCAATACAAACGTTAGAATATTCTCTCCAATTATATTAGCTTTACAGTTTCATGTAATTAAACAATAAGTTTCATGTAATTTCAGATAAAGACGGAGCACCTTACCATTTTCAGATGTTGTGGTGCTAGAGGGATTTCCCCATGAAGCGACCTTTGGTTCGTATCTTCCTGAATCTTTTTCAATGTTTTATTTGTCTCGGATGCAACGGCTTGTCCAAATTTGCTGGCATCCCCAACAACTGTCTTCACCTCAGGAAACCCCCTTCTAGAAAAGGTTCTGTTATTTCAACCAACAAACTACTCAATATGACATTTTGTGGTTACCCAACATGAGTAAGTAATCGCAATTTAGGAGTTATTTCCTTAGATGTAAAACAAAAAAAGAAGAGTGAAGATTCTTATGATACCCAACTTCTACAAGACCTTGGAGATTATTTCTCAAGTAGCTGAAACCAAATCGCAAAACAAAAAGGTAAAAGTTGCATTTGAATCCAAATGACATAATTTTTGTTTGCAAGGCGAAAGAACATGACTCCCAATGGAAGTACGGTTAGGTATTATTTGCTATGAGCTTTATTTCAGTTGTGATGTACTTCACATAATAGAGTCAAATGATGCCTCAAGTCTAAAAACACATACAATCATATTAATGTAACTGAATAAACAAAATATAAAAATAAAATCTTTACAGTGATTAAATGAATAATCAGCGATTTATATTTACCCCGAAAGGATAATAGAAAACTTTTTCTACTAACTAAGAAAGCTATCATGCTTGTTAAAATCAAGGATACACACTTCAATCCATTTTCATTCATAAAAAATATATTACTTTCCAACACATAAACTCTGTGAGGAAAAGGAATTGAAATTAGAACTCATCTACTAATCAGAGTTCATTAGTAAATGGACCTATTTATAATCTCAAGTAAAGAAGTTTTCGAAAGCTGAAAATATTTAACCGATGCGTTGGGAACCCACTAAAAGTAGTGATGTTTCCCCAATACAAAAGATTTATATTCAAGAATCTTTAACAATTTAGGCACGTGTTAGCAGGACTCACGATAATCGTAGCCTGAAATTGTATCATCCTGTATTGTTGTCTCCACTCTGTTTGGCCATTTGTTTCAATAGGTCTTGGCAAAAGCAGTGAATTGTCTGCACTAAGGAAGTGTATTCCGAGACCGACTCTTCTTTGTTCATCCAACTTTTCAAGAAGATTCTTGAACTTGGTCCGGAGAAGTTTGGGAGTTGAGTTGTTGGATTGAACAACTTCCTTGGTATGCACTAGCTTTAGCAAATGCAAGATTCACCCGGTCATTATCAACTAGTACAGGTTCCGAAGAGACCTTGAGGTTTGTAGAGTCCTGACTCTTCTTCCAATGTTATCCGTGGCTTGGAATCTTGCAAACTTGCTAGCATCCCCAACAATTATCTCCACCTCAGGGAAGTCACTATCTGGCAAAGGGTACTTTTAGTGGAAAACACTGGACAACTATTGAGACATTTTATCTACCCGCCAAGATTAAACAATAATAATTCACAATTTATCTGCATAAGGACTCTGAGAAAGACACCCAAGTTCAAGCAAACACTGGAAATTCATTTCTCAAGTAACAGTAGAACAAATAATTAATAGATAAGGTGCAATGGTGCAATGCATTTTACAAAGAAGAAGATAAAATACAAGCACCACGCCACTCCATATGTTAAGTTCGATGGTACTTGTATACTTGCTATAACCTTTGTTCTATTAATGTTGTATTTCGAATCAGTTTATACCGTTCTAGTAAGACTCATAAAGGAATTCAATCCTATTCTGCTAACTACAAATTTATAAATAATAGGAAACTATGTATTCGTTTTTGTGCTGAAGGGGATAATCCATTTTTAGTGGCTGTGTATCATTCACTCGCTTTAGAACTCAAAAAAGACCTAGTTTTTATTTTTGACCATTCGCCACGAAGACTAGTGCTACTCAATGATAAAATATTCACTCCAATAACATTAACTTTTTACTGTTTCCATATAATAAAACAATAAGTTTCATGTAATTTCAGAAAAAGACAGGCAACTTACCATTTTCAAATGTTGTGTCACTAGAGGGATTTTCCCATGTAGTGAACTTTGGTTCGTATGGTCTTGAATCTTCTTTTCAATGTTTTGTTTGGCTCAAGATGAAACTTGGCATGTCAACAACTTTGCTAGCATCCCCAACAATTATTTCCACCTCCGTGAAGTTCACTTCTGAAAGGATAATAGATAACCTTTCCTTTTAAAAAAAATAAAAGTACTATTGATTCATAACATATAATTTCATGTCCACCAGGAAAGATAGTCTCACTTAGAGTTTTAATGGTCAACTTAATGGAAGTTTGACCAAAAATATAAGAACAAATAATTATAGGCATGACGCTCTCTAAATATTGTTATTGATAGTATTAATAATGGTTCGTCAATTACAATTCCTAAGAATTTCATGAGGATAACTAGTTTTTCATACATTTTTTGTCAAAGCTCAATCAGAAGGATTGACCATGAATGTTAAAGTGAAACTATCTTTAACTGCAGCAGCCGTGAGTATTATTACTTTCAAAGATGAACTCTGTGAGAAAAGAAATGAAACCATAACTCACGAAATAATCAGATTCCATTAGCAAATACACCTAATCATACATCTTAACTCTATAGGAAATATTGAAACTGAAGCTAGTTACCAATGCTTTGGAAACCCCCAAAATCATGTATTTCTTACCCCAATACCAAAGATTAGAATCTTAACAATTTGGGCACTCGATAGCAGAACTCACGATAGTTGTACCTGAAATTGTATCATCTGCATTGTTGTCTCCGCTCTGTTTGGCCATTTGTTTCAACAGGTCTGCAAAAGCAAGGCTGTCTTCATTTTTGGTGTACTCCGAGACTGACTCTTCTTTTTTGTTCATCCAATTTCCAGAAGATTCTGGAACTTGGTTGGGGAGATTTTGGGAGTTGGGTTGTTGGATTTAACAAATTCCTTTGTACCGCACTAGCTTTAAAGCGCAAAATGCAAGCTTCATCGGGTCATTATCCAACTGGTACAGGTTCCGAAGAGACCTTGGGTTTGTAGAGTCCTGACGCTTCTTCCAATGTTATCCGTGGCTTGGATCTTGCAAACTTGCTAGCATCCCCAACAATTATCTCCAACCTCAGGGAAGTCACTATCTGGCAAAGGGTACTTTTAGTGGAAAACACTGACAGCTATTGAACATTATATCTACCCCACCAAGATTAAATAATCATAATTCACAATTTATCTGCATAAACGACTCTGAAAGACACCCAAGTTCAAGCAAAAACTGGAAATTCATTTCTCAAGTAACAGTAGAACAAATAATTAATAGATAAAGGTGCAATGGTGCAATGCATTTTACAAAGAAGTAAGATGAAATACAAGACCACGCCACTCCATATGTTAAGTCTCGATAGTACTTGGCTACTTGCTATAACCTTCGTTCTATTAATGCTTGTATTTCGGATCAGTTTATACCGTTCTAGTAAGACTCGTAAGGAATTCAATCCTATTCTGTAACTACAAATTTATAAATTAGGGAATTTGACCCGGAGAGTTCCTTTTTGGAACAAATCACTTCCCCTCAAGTTCCTCATTAAATTGAAATGACCTGGAAGTTGCTTATGCAGTAATATATAATACTGCATTCAATATTATTACATTCACTCGTATGTGAATATAATACTGCATCTACTTAATACAACATGGTGAAGGAACTTCTCGGGCATTATGATACTTTTTTAGAACTTCCCGGTCACTCTCCCTCATAAATTATAGGAAACTAGTGTATTAATTTTTGTGCTGAAGGGATAATCCATTTTTAGTGGCTGTGTATCATTCACTCACTTTAGAACTCAAAAAAGACCTAGTTTTTATTTTTGACCATTCGCCACGAAGACTAGTGCTACTCGATGATAAAATATTCACTCCAATAACATTAACTTTTTACTGTTTCATATAATAAAACAATAAGTTTCATGTAATTTCCGAAAAAGACAGGCAACTTACCATTTTTCAAATGTTGTGTCACTAGAGGGATTTTCCCATGGAAGTGAACTTTGAGTTCGTATGGTCTTGAATCTTCTTTCAATGTTTTTGTTTGGCTCAGATGGAAACGGCTTGTCCAACTTTGCTTTTGGCATCCCCAACAGGTATTTCCACCTCCGTTGAAGTCCACTTCTGAAAGGATAATAGATAACTATTTTTCTTTTTAAAAAATAAAAGTACTATTGATTCATAACATATACTCATAATACAGAAAGATAGTCTCACTTTGATTTAATGGTCAACTTAATGGAAGTTTGACCAAAAATATAAGAACAAATAATTAT